>JARJDW010011190.1:0-10489 GCA_030264715.1 Adinopsis sp. GC000173
TGTAAGTATGCATGAATTTTTCTACTACTAGTAGTAATGCTTACCTGGGGATAATCACTATCCTTCGTCTGGTAACCGAAATGAAAAAAGTAGGTTTTTGCGCCGCGTCGCGCATGCAAATACCCGACGCGAATCAGAGGCGAAACGGTATGCCCATCACTAAGCGCCTCCATCGTCGAGTCTCGAATATTAATCGGATGCTGGATCGGCTTATCCCAATCGGTATACTCATTCCTCACCGCCGAGAATATCTCGTTCAGGTGGTAGACGTACGCGTTGCGTATGTAAGTCCTTAGTACGCGATTCCGCTGGTCCTCCTCGAACCCGTACTGTATGTCGTTCGCGTTGAAGTCGTTGTAGCTTTCCGTCGTCGTGGCGCCGAGCAGTAGCTCGCACGTGATAAAGTTCTCGCTGGCGTGCTCCATGGCGTAGGCCGGGTCTGGCGTCTCGGCGTCGACGGGCAGCGATGGGGCGATGCGTGGCATGAAACGCACTGTTTCCAGTTCGACGTCAAGGAGCGCTTGTAGCGGCCTAGGCACAGACAGAGAGATCGACTAATTAATCTTTGCTTGCGAAATTGTTGGCGAGTTAATTAAAAGCGAAATGGCTGGAACTATGTGCACGCGCGTTTCTATCAATATTTGAAGGATCAGGGCCTATTTCACACTAAATTATAGTTTGCTGACATTGCTCCCGGCATGCAATTATTAATTACTCGCAGTTGATAATAGTATTTTGTAATTTGATTAATGTCAATTCGCGCCGCCGAAAAAGTTATCTGCTCATAATTTAATTGAATAAAGTGTTTTTCGCTCAAAATGCAAACATTTATACTACTAAACTTTGTTGTATGTTTTAAAAACTTTACAGCGTAATCAATAATAAATTATAGCATTATGCAGTGTATTTAAAAAAATGTATACTTCGAGGCAAGTAGTTTAAAATTTTTGATTAAATCTTATAAAAATGTTAGGCGTAAGTACCATGTTATCGGACTTTATTATACTAAATCAACCAATACCTTAAACAATTAATCTACTTTAAATATTGAGTTATCAATCACATCTTAACTAATTTTTACGCTCGCTACTTTGATTTATTATTATTGATTGCAGATGTTTACTTATTTCTTTTCAAATCATGCATTGTTAAAACTTAAAAATCAATAGATGTACAATAATTGTTCTTTTCTACAATTTTACAAATTTAAATATAAAATAAATTGATTCGCAATTAGAAACGGAAGTTTGCAGTGTACTTACATGTATTCACAGAAATAACATTATTTTATGGTACATAAAGAATATTATTTTTGCATTTGTAATGGATTTTAAATTGTTGCCTTGCATATATTTTAAAATTCATATAAAAAATGTTACAATATTTTATCAACGTTTATTATCAATCGAACAATATTTTAAAAAGGCTAATTTGCTTAAAATAATAGCAGTTGACATGTTCTTTCAACGCCAACATATAGTACTTGCGACATGAACGTATTTTTTAGTTACGTAAATAATTTTAATGGAAATAATTTATGTAATCTTAAAAATATTATTATATATTATTTTATAATAGTACTGATTTATTTAATGGAAATATTGGTAATTTATGCAATCTTACAAATACAACCAAAATAAATGTGATGATAAATTAGGTATACAATTTTACTGTTCATTTATAATTAAATAATATGTTTTAGTTGACTAAATATATTGGAAATATCAATAATTCATGTAATCTTAAAAATATAAGCAAAATAAATGTAATAGTAAGTAGTAATGTATACACTTTTACTGCCGATTAATAATTATTATATTAATAAAATATTTTAGTTGAGTAATTTCAATTTGGACAATTTCAAAGATTCCAAACATGAATTTCTGAATTTTCCCTTCGAGTTGCGTGAAAGTTAACCTCAAATATTGACTAATTATAATGTATCACATGACAGAGTAACTAAAACGCTAATTTATCAACTTAGTTGTAAACTAACATCAAGTCGAAAAGCTCTAATTAAAATTTCAAGTTTGATAAACAAAATCCTACTATACGATTTCTTTCACGAGAAGAGAAAAAATATGAAAATTAAATTTATGTTGAATATTAAATAATTATAATTTGTCTGGATTCGTTCCACCGAGTTAGTGAAACTAATTGAAAAATAATTAAATTGCCGCGCATATTTTCATAAAAATAATTGGAAGCGCTAGAAAAAATATTAAATTTAATATCGTGCCGTTTGTAAAGAGTGTGCAAGGCATTCTTTCCGCGCCGCGCACAACTTTTCCGTATTGATTGCGCTTGCAACTAGAATTAAAAACGTAATTAGCATAAATTTGGCGTTTCCAATTAACTTTTTTCTGCCGCCGCCGCGCGCGCTTGCTGCCGTTTAATAGTCGATCAGCAAGTTTCATAAAAATTTAAAATGATGGCCTGCTGCATGGCGAAAATTAGCCATGGCATAAATTCTCATTTGATGGCGCAATTAAAGAGATAAATTCGCAAAAATTTCGGAAATTGTAATTTGCGCGTAATTAAGGTATTTCTAATTGTAATCGTTAAGTCGACAGCATAATTGCACGTCTCTGCAGCGTTAATTAGCATGCAAAAAGCGCATTTATAAGTCGATAAAATGCGCGCTCGCTCGACACAATGCTTGTTATGTCCGATCGTCAAACGGGGGAAAAACTATCAAATGCTTGTTTGTTTGGATTATCCATGCGATGCGGATGTTATACACACACACACAAACACACGCATTGAGATGTGGAGCTGTTTGCCTGACGACTGTAAATGTTCCACAGCGAGTACAATCCATAGTCCACTAACAGAATACTCAGTTAATTACACTTGGCAAATAACATCTTGTAAACTTAATATCCATCAAAAACATTGTAATACTTGGAAACAACCAACCGCCGCGCCGCTCAACTTTCGAGACTTCTTGAATTACTTGCGCGACCTAACTTTTAATCAACTATCTTAAATCATTAACTAATTAATTTTTGTATAATAAAAAGTATGCAGCATGTAGTAGTTTCCGTTATCTCGGGAGCGAAAATTAAACTGCTGCAATATTCATAAAAGTTATATAAATATTAAATAAATAACAGGTATAGTTTTACTATGTTAAAACTCTTACAGTATTAAATTGCAATTATTAAGCAAAATTTTAGTGCACTTAATGGTTTTTTGCTCAGTAATGACAAGTAAAATGTTTATGTAATATAATGTGAAATTACAGGGAGTTATTTTATATATTTTACTTGTATTTGATACCAATTCACTCAAAGCTATGTGGCAAAAAGCCCTTTAATTTCTTTAAGTTTGATGTTAAAACCTGGAAATTTGCTTAAACATAATAAAACTACCTTCAATTTGTACGTAGATCAATTAAAGTTTAAAATATAATATTTAAGTGATAATTTTTAGTATTTTCTTCAATTATACATTTAACTGTTAACTCTTCCAATTTAAACGTGTAATAATTTAAAAAATTTAACAATTTATAGTAAATTTAAATTTATAGTAAAATCGTGTTGTTTGGATACGATAGAATAATTGAATTTTAATTGAAAATACCATAGAAATATGAAATATTTTGCACATACGTATCTTTTATCTTACAAAGTGTACAATATATAAATTTGTAAAGTTACCATCAGCAGCGAAAATGTTTTATGGCTGTGATGTCGTTCGGTACCTCTACTCTCCTCTCCGCTCCATACGCTTCATTTTTCGGACAATCCATTAGCAAAACTTGTACGAAACCTAATATTGGCGGGCGGGTCGGTATAAAATTATGCAAAACTTATGCAAGTCATATTAATCGAGTAAAATCGCTACCCTATACACAATTTTCCTTAATGTATTTAAACTGGACTTGTCTTGTTGGACAAAGTAATGGCCATGCATAAATTGCACAGAAAAGCAGCACATAGAAAATGTGCAACCAACTTTTTTAATTGCATTCTATTAAGGGCGTCTGCTCAGTAGATAAACGTTGTTTAATTAAACTTCAAATTGCATTTTTAATAAACTGAAATATTTTATCCATTCATATTTGAATTTTTTGGGAGAAAATAAAAAGGAAATGACTGAACCGATTATGCTAAAATGTTTCATAACAAACTTATTATTATTTTATATTGCCGAATAAGTTGGCATTCTGTTTATAGTTTATCATGTTGAATAATAAATTGTAAACAATTTCGTAGCAACGTAAAAATTCAATAAAAATAAAAATTAATTAAGAAAAATAATGTTTTAATACATTAAACATTTTATTTATGCCATTAAATTATTTAGTTGTTACTCTTGTCGTGAATTCATTAATAGTCACTTTAGTGACGAAGTTAAAAATAAAAAAAAGGCAAATGCTGCTTTAAATAGCGTAATTCTTTTAATAAATAATTTTAATCTATTTAATTAAAAATTAATGATGAACTATAAAAAAGAACTGTATTAATTTTAGTGAAAACATTAAATGGAAGCATAAAATTTATATTCCGCTTGTGTTTTGTCAATGATATTTTTGTATTTTAAAATGATGTCTTATCTATCAAATTTCTGTAACAGCAATTAAATTATTTACCATAATTTAACAATTTTATAAAATAATTGATATATTTTTAGGCATTAAATTATAAAATGTTTGAAATGCTTTAATGATTTTCCTCAAAAATGCCAAACAACACTGTTATTCTATGTTTTGATTAATAATAACAATACTCAATAAACAAATTTAATAAAAAATACTAAATATTATAGAAACAATGGAAGAAAACTAAATATTTGCCAGCAATTAAAAATTTATTTAAAATTTTACGTAGAAATACTAAAAAAGTTGTCACTTAAAATTGTTGGAGAGATCAGTTACAAATGAAAATATTTCTTAAACTTTTTTTATAAATAAGTAAAAATAACTTTCTTCCTGCATTTGTAAATTTAAAATATCGTTCCAGATTCGGCTCCGAGCTACACAATAATTATCGATTCATTCTCAACTAAACAATCTTTATCTTGCAAATGAATGTTTCGCGCTCCCGAAAAAAAGATTTATAATTAATTAATTAATTAATTAATTAAAAAAGTGTTTGTTCGCGAAAGTAAACTTTACTGTGCTTTGCGCGCTTCATGAAAAGATTTTTAATTTCGGCGCCCTTGATGATGATGATGATGATGTTTTCCAAAGATAAATTTCTATAAGAATGTTTAATTGATTTCTGGGTGCAATATATAATGAAAGAGGCAAGCTTTAAATTCAAACATAAGTTTAATATCGCGCTCGAGAGATAGACAGATAGTGATCGTGCCATTTTTTGACGTTTTTATCAAACTTTCCACTGCCAAAATTCAAATCTAGTAATATTTTATGCATGATGCTATCTTTATATTTTGATCTTATGCTTCGGATATTACATTTCAAGAAACCATTATTAATTTTTTTTTACGGATGTTGCTGTAGATTTTTAAAGTGGCATTGATAAAAACAAATTTGTTCGAACATGTTAATATATAGTTGATTTTTAATCAATAATATAAAAACTAATGCGCTTACACGTTTCAATCTACGTGCATGAATTTGGAACGGAATTATTTAATTTAAAAATAGCCATGCATTTTTCCTAGTTAGAATATAAAACATCACAAAAGCCACTTTGCAAATGTACATGAAGAAACTTTATAGTGTCGTCGTAAATTTTCCTCTAAAATTATTGTTTGCTATAAACAAAATTCGTAAAAATAAAATGGCGTTAGTGCAGCGGGGGTTGTTTTATTGAAAGGTAGACATGCGGTGATAAGATGCAATGTTATACAAAAAAGGAATGTCACAGTTCGGATATTCAATTAAATCAATGAAGGTTTTGGAATCATTTTTAAGGCTTGTATTAAAAATTAAAAAACTAAAATTTTTAACAGCTTACGATTAGCACAATTATCAATTAAAGAAATAATTTAATCCCGTTTTTATTATAGTAAATAATTTAAAATATTGTTTGCTGTACATAAAATTCATAAAATATGGTGTTAAGATGCAATGTGATCCATAAAAGCAACGTCACACCGTTCGGATATTCAATTAAATCATAATCGCTTACGACACGATATAGAATTTATTGTGTTGTATTTGAGAAAACAAGCGTTACACTATGTCTTATATAGATTGAGGGTTTAGCCAATAATTAAGATGCTCTTATGTTGCATCAAGGATGTTTAATAAACATTAAAACAACATGTTTCGTTTACTCAATCTGTTAGATTAAGCGCGTCAAATCAACAAAAGTAAACTTCTTCTGAATTATTACTATAGATTACCGCCACTCTTTTCATCATAAAATATTAAAACATTTGGTGTTTTTAATTAAACAAGTGTAATTCATAAAACAAATAAAAATATATTAAATTCAATTTAATTTAATTAAATTGTTTCAAATATACAATCGGTTTTTTTTTCATCAATATCACATAGCAATTGAAAAATATTCAACAACACAATTATTCATTAATCAAACTTTCGAGTATCATAATAATAGTAAAACGAATAAAAAATCTATTTCGCAAATAAATAAAAACAGCGACAAAAATTAAATGCAAACATTTTGCTTTGTGTAAATGCAATGCTTGTGATACGATAATGCCGTTTGAAAACCTATTGACAATTACGCCAATGCAAAGTTTAAATAAATCAAATAAAAGCTATGCCATTCATCTTTAGTGCAATGTTGAAAAAGTTTGTTTGCATAATTACTGAAATTGACAAAAGTTTTTATACAGTTCTTGTATGCAGAAAATAAAAATTATTTAGAATTACAATTCTAATGTAATAAAGCCTTGTTTTAAATGTAAAGCCTAGCGGCTTACATAAATATGTCTCTGTAAATATAACTTATTATTTAAAATTTCTCTAGTTCGTCTTTTTTAAAAAGCGCAAATAATGCAGCTTTGGAATAATTCTTAAAGCTCGTATAAAATACTGTCGCTAAATCTTTTTAGATTTAAAATGGGGCAGTACACAGTGTTAAAAGTGGTAGCAGTGTAAAGAAAATCAATGTGTAGGTACCTGATTATACACAAATTTACTACACAAAAAATAAATGGCTACATTTTTTAATAGCTGCAACAGCTTAGCACAATTATCACTTAGAGAAATTATTTATGGCCTATTTCATAATCATATTTAATGCTCCATTAAAATTTAATTCTTTATCAAAGTTAATGACAAAATATCGAATTTTAATGGAATAATTAGTGTCATTTAATATAGTACAATTGTATTCAGCATTGCCAATCTAGTTTTTTGGTAAAAATGTCAGGAATATTTTAGAATAAAGTGTTGCCAACCTGGTTTTATTGGTGGAAATGTCAGGAACATTTAGGAATACATCATTGGCAAACTCATTAAAGGGAGAATTTATTAAAAAATCTAAAAATTTTAAAATGATATTCATAGTATTGTTGAGTATCAATTTAAATAAAATAAACTATTAAAATATAAAAAACCCAGTTAATAAACTTGCAACTTGATTATGCACAAATTTACTGCTCTTATATAATAAATAAATGGCTAAATTTTTAATAGCTGTAACAGCTTAGCGCAATAATCCCCAGCTAGAAGAAATTATTAAATCTAGTTTTTATTATAGTAAATAATTTAAACTATAATCAAAATTTAATTACGCTTAATAAATTTTGCAGCATACTCTCATATCTCAAACAATCTTCAAGTTATATTATTTACAAGCATATCTCATATAAGATAAATATCTTATCTATAATTCAGCATCGTTTATAAAATATGTACACGAAATATCGTTGTCCAACTTCAAACGCATCGTAAATTATTAATCATTTGCGAGAGAAGGGGAGAGAAAAAAGTTTGCGCGCGTCTTAAATTATTACCCCATCTAATAAGTTAATAGCGAAAATCTTTAAATCGAGCAAACATCGAGCGTGCTAATTAATAATTAAATTGAGCGATTAAACACATCGTCGAAACGTTTATTATTTACCTTGACCTTAAACAAGCAGCAATATCCTTATCTTTATCCTTTTGGTCAATATCGCTCCCCGATAAACAACCGGTTTGTTGACCGACTGTTTGCCTCAGAGCATCTGGATTGTGTATTGTTGCCCAAGGACTGAGCGCTGTGCCACTTAATAAAACAACACGCCGAAATAATCCTGAAAAAAATAAGAAAAGCATAAGACGATTGAACAATAAATTAACATACAGCAAATTGAAAGTGAAATGATTTCTTATTCAAACCTAACCGTTTATATCTCGCATCTATCTTTTAATGATTTATTAACAAGTTTTTTGGAAATACTNAAGCATAAGAAGATTGAACAATAAATTAACATACAGCAAATTGAAAGTGAAATGATTTCTTATTCAAACCTAACCGTTTATATCTCGCATCTATCTTTTAATGATTTATTAACAAGTTTGTAGGAAATACTATAAATAATTAAATGGTGCACTGAAAAAGCCAATGTGAGACATTTTTTTAAATAAAGTATATATAAATATCATCAAACGATACATAATAGTAGCAGTGATCATAATACATATAAAATTAGTTTAAAAAAAGTTTAAAACAAATCGACAGAATTACAAGGTATCTTTTCTAGCAATTTAATCAATTTTAGTGAAACAGATCGTGTTTTTCAAATGATTGAATCACAAACTGTCGTCCCTCGTAATACAGTACTTCAAATTGGTTAAATTAGTAACTAAAATTTGATAAAAATGCTCGCAAGTAAAGATGTGAATAATTTGATTTTCAATGATCAAATGCGGTGCAAAACTAACTTTTTTGTGTTTCTAGTACCCTGCTAGTACAGAACTACATTATGTTGGAGACAATAAAACACATAAAAAGTCAATTTAACAAATATATGTGTTGAATTTTGAAAATATATTTTTAGTGAAAGATATTGCGTTTGTACTGCCTGGCAACACAGCGCTGCAAAATTTCCTTAAAGAAATAATTAAGATTTGCTAAAAATCCTTACAAACAAAGTTGTGAATAATTTGCAACTGGAAATTAATTATTTATTTGATGATAATTGGATTCCGCAAATTAGTGAACTGGGACACCCTTTTGCAACGTGGAAAAATTAACCAATAATTAATGGTTAACGCTTTGAGGATTTAGGAATTGAAATAAATGTCGATTCGTTATTAAATTTGCATAACTAATAATAAATAATAAAGTTCTAATATAGTATGGAACTGGATATTGGATAATTAATGCTTCTAGTTTATCGTTATAAATTTTGAATAATAAATCACCATTAAGCAACAATTAGGCAGTTTTATGTGTATGATAATTTAGAAATTTTTCAAAGCTTACATGCAAGATAATCTCAAATATTGACTAATTATTATGTATTACATCATAGAATCAGTAAAACGCTGATTTATCAACTTGTTTGTTTGTAAGCGTAAATTATATAAATTCCGATTAGAATTATTTATAATTTCGTAATAAATTGCACTATTTTATAATTAATATTTCGCTGAAACTTTTCTACGTTTTAATGGAACTTTTGAATCAGACGGCGATTTAAATTAAATAAACTTTTAGTATTTTATGCATTTTAAAAGGACAATGATTAATTACAATCTCCATACATTTTTAGATTGTATTTACGCAAAGCTTTTAACTATTTAATTGCTAAGTAAATTTTGCGAATGCATTTGTGTGCTCATATAATTCACCACTAGGAAAAAAATGCTGAATTTCTCTTGAACAACAAACGATGCAAAAAAGGAACAAACGATCGATAATAAATTCGTTCTTGTTCTTAAAATGGTATAGTCTCGTATTATAAATAAATATGTCAGTGCAATTTTCTGTCTATCTATCTCCATGCTCCAGTTACTGCTTATAATGTCTCAAACAACGTCCCAGATTTTTGTTTTATATATCGAAATGTACAATACATTTAATTTATTAGCGTGCGCGCTTCTAGTAAAAAACGCATCTGCGAAAAAATGGCCACAAGAAAATCCGTCACGATTTTTTTCTTGTTGTTGGCTAAAACAATGCCAGCACAGATGAGCGCATACAATTGCGTTGCATTTGTAAAACATGATAATATTAAAACAAAAGTTTTACAACTCCATATCTATAATCGCAATCGCTTTAGTGCATAATTAAATTAACAAATATTATACGTGCTAATTATAACGTAATAGATGATTGTGTGCGAGCAAGTTTTTCTAAGTGGCAAGTTATGTAGTAGGGATTTAAGACAAAAGAATTGATTCTAGGAAAAGTTTCACAGCTGAAAGTTTTAATACGTGCAAAGGAGAAATTTTTGTTAGTGCCAGCTTTGATAACAAGTTTGACTTGACTTCATCAATAAACATCTACTACATCCACGTTTAATCCATCCGCACAATGACTTAATCAAATTTAGCACAATTGCATATTGATGCTTGTATATGTGACAAATATCTAAATCAATACAAAAG
>JARJDW010011195.1:0-14582 GCA_030264715.1 Adinopsis sp. GC000173
TTCCAGCTAAAATTCTCAGTCTAAATCTCCACACCAATGTGGGCTTTGAGTTACTTGTACAACGATTTTCAAACATAGATAACACGATTATAACATACCACCCGGTTATTTTACAATTATTGAGTGGATAACTTCAATTTAAGCAATAATGTCGCGCTTTTATAAAGCATCGATGGCGTTTTTTGACCAATTCGTACCACAAAAGCTCCAACCGCTATGGCAGCATCCAGCAGGTATACAAACATGCAACGGAGTGGTAATTTTTTAATAATTTTGATTAATTTAAGGTCCCAAGACTATATTTTTTTGGGCTCCAATGGTCAAATGGGTAAATTATATAGATTTTCCTACGTAGAATACGTAAACTAAAAAACGCTATTAGAATTTTTTTTTTTTTTAATAGCACAACGCTGCACACCGGGGAAGAAACGTACCAAGTTTTTGACAATATTCATTAGGAATTGTTTCCAGATCTTTCTTATTTGTCATATCTGGCTCTCAATGAATATTAACTGTTCCCAGCATAAAATAAATCCTTACTAAGTATTATCTTTAGAACAGTGGGTAAAGACAACATAAAATTTTTTGAAAATCGTTTAAAAAAATTAATAATTAAGTGGGGACAAATATTTTAAATTAAGAGGAACTCCGATTGAAAAATATCTTCTGACGATTTATAAAACTATATTTCTAAAACTTTGGAAATACTTTTCGAATTTTTGATAGTCTTCACAGTTCAGGCATAATTATCCACACTTTTTTTAGAGTTGCATTTACTTTTTTACTGAAATATTTCTTATTTTCATTACATAACTAAACTGCGTAACGAAAATCATGTTTATCAGTTAAAAGAGAATCTATAATAGTCGCCCTATTTTTGTTTTGTATCCCAAATCATATTTAGGAGTTAAAAACAAATTTGATAGTCACCCTATTCTTGTTCTGCGTTGTAATTTGTATCACCTATTTTAAAACAGATAAACAATTCTTAACATTGCCTTTAGCTAAACTTGTTTAAACGCCAAAGAGTCTATTAAGATCACAAATTGGCAGAATATTGAAGGTGATTATCATTTTTATTGCGCATTTTATCGTCTATGTAAGCGTAGTTAAAAAAAACGAAATAATAACATATACCAAATAAATAAATAATTATGCACCAAGTTAATATTTTCAATTATTTGACAAAGAGACATCCTCATTTGAAATGGTTTTCGTAGGGCTTGGTCATAGCTGGGATAAAAGATTTAGGACGTCCTGCCGATAGAATCAGTATACCGCAATCGACCTCTTTAGCAGCGACTGGACTAATTTGGTCAAGATACTCGGTGGTTATTGTACCAGTCAACTATAATTTGCTTTCAGTTAATGCTTTCGTTGCCTTAACAAGTTTGGCTCAACTTGTACGAGGCATTAAGTAATAATATGAATTTTACAATGAAACCTTCATTTAGTTAACGACAATTATATTGTTTCAGCTACCAAAAGTTGCAAAAATGATGGATGATTTCCAAAATGCAAATGAAATACGTGATTGTACAATGTTGTAATGATTTCGAACAAACTTGGTAACTACTTAATTTAAATGTTTTAATAATCGTAAACCAAATTGCATCTAGTAGCTCAGGAAACTTAGTTAAAAAAGGTTTAAACGGTTTAAACTTCGAAAATGTTTCAAATCCACCTGAATGATTGAATTTTAATATAATATAATTTCTATGCACTTGAAAATCACAGTGTTCGTAAAAAACATATTACCCAGAAGGATCCATAAACAGCAAGTAAAAACACATAATTTTAACTAAAATATACACCAAAATGTAAAACAACATTTTGAATTAACAACTTTTTGTACACAAATATTCGATACATATAACATACAATTCAATATAAAGCGTTTTCGGAATAAAACAAGTTCGCTTTAAGCAGGTTGACTGTATATTATTCCTTCCAACAACATGTTTTTCCAAGTAATAATTTTCGACATTTTCGTAAACGGTCGAAAACAAAACAGCCTGTCTGTTTGGATTTCCTGGACAGTAACTAGAGGCGATGTAATTTCGATAAATGAACGTATTATTAAAGTAATTTTCTCATAACATTAACTATTTGTTGTTTGTGGTAAATTTAATGATTGAAATGTTATATTTATCTTACTTTTAGCTAATTTATGACGATTTTTATACGAGATAGACAAGAAACTCTTGTTACCATCCTGAAACAATAAGTAAACATGCACGCTTCACGTCAATGTACGCTAATTAATCGTCAAATGCAATTGCGAGAACAAATATGTACTTGCTCATCTAGCAGGTATGCATTGTGTGTTACATAACTCACAACGTCTATGCCAACAACTTTTTGGAGTCGAGCGCACTAGACATGTGGAAGTGGAAATTAGAAATGCGAAGCAATTTAAATTCAACCTTCACTTTGCCTGATTGTGAAATTATAGGATAATATTAACAGCAACGATGTCGTCGCGCTTGTACCTAAAATCGATGCTCTTTCTCGACAGATTTGTTCCGCAGAAATTGCAACCGGCATGGCAACATCCAGCAGGTGAATAAAAACTAACCTAAAAATTAAATTCATTATTAATTCGTTCAACTTTAAGGTCCTAAGACCATATTTTTCTGGGCGCCTCTCGTTAAGTGGGTAAGTTGTATACAAACATTCACATTAATTTAATTAAGTGTTGGCCACAATTTAGGGTTTAGTTATAGCTGGCATCAAGGATTTGCAACGCCCAGCTGATACCTTGAGCGTTCAACAAACTGGAGCCCTTGCTGCAACTGGTGTGATTTGGTCGCGATATTCCTTGGTGATCATTCCAAAAAATTACGGTCTGTTTAGTGTGAACATGTTTGTGGCTTTGACACAGTTATTTCAACTATCAAGGGCGATTAGGTGAGTGAATTCATTACCAACTTAGATTTTAGTTATGGACAAAACGCGGGATATTTGATTTATTTCTTTTATTTTGTAGGCACCAACGTAGTTTAACAGGAAATGCGGTTGTAGAGACGAATTAATGGTGATATTATTTATTAAGTAAAATATATAAATGAGTTCTTGCCTGAATTCAAGTATATTATTGGAAAATTGTTATCGATTGTTAATTACTCATAAGTTGAATATAAAACGCAATGTGGCTCAAATTAATTATCGTTGTTATATAAATATATTTTAGTAAATAATTATTATTCCATATAGTATAATTGAAAGGCTTAGTGTTGAATCGTGACAAGAACAAATGATAGTTTTGAGAAAATCAGACTCAAAGTTGTAATAAAATGTTGTAAAATATGCAAAAAAAACTATAGAAACATAAAATGATAAAGCCGAGAAATTGGTGATATAATTTTGATGCAAATTACATTAACGTTGTAATACTGAATAAGTTCACTTCTTAGCAATAAGCCCTTCAATTGTTGAAGCAGAAAGTAACAGCAACTGTTAATTTGTGATAAAACGTTTGTGAGAAATAAATTTATTTTTATCAGCGAATTATGAAATAATTTGTTGAATTTATCAAATCTGTGTATTTTTGTTTTGTAATCTCATAGCTTTCAACTTGTTGATAAGCGTACAAATTTTAAATTAACACAGATATGCATTTTATATTTTTTTATTGTATTTCAAGTATCGTAGAGCATGCGAAGGTTAAGTGCATAAATAGGTTCACAATCGAAAATTGTTGTTATTTTTACTAATTAAACAATGGCAATGAAGGTTACTTTCATTAAATGTTCACCCAGTTTGCCAAACCGCTAAAATTATTGATAAATATCGATTTTCCATGAAAGTATTAATAGTTTAAGGCGATAATGATTTATTGGTTATTAAAATTCGGATGAGTGAAGTTTAGTAAACAAACAAATATGAATGAATTGTTTAATTACATATCATGGTAATAAAAAGAGCGTAAGTTGTTGACGTTTTTTTATGATATTATTCATGGTTAATTTACGATTGATAATGTTATCTATTTCATATAACATGTCATAAAGATTTACGCACAAGTTTAAGTTCACTGCCGAACAGAATGCATTTAAGTTTTGATTTCAAATTTAAATGCAATCTGTTCGGCATCAATTTCTACAGTTTTGATTGGTTTTCTTTTATTTTTTGTGCAAGGTGGTTAAGAAATCATTGTTTAAGTTTCAAATGTTGTGATAGACATTGTTCTTTAGTTTTGCAAAGATAAAATACTCTTAAATAAAAATCCTACACTTGAAAAAGATATTATAATCAACGAAACTTTAATTTTTTATTATATGTGTATATGTATTATATTATATTTTATTTTAAATTTTTAATACTTTTGTTGCGGGATGGGGCAAATACTCAACCTAGTCGCATCATTTATGATTTTTATGAGTATAATTTATGTGACAAGTGTTTATTGATAAGGTCTTTAGTTAGGTTTCATAAGTTGAGCTCATTGTTCATTGGACAAGAAATGTTACTGTCCATAGATATAGATTTGAGTAAATTTTTCCAAAAGAGAAGTTTAATTTTTTTTTTACTAGCATGTTTCAAGCTTGATATATAGGCGGTATCTTTTATTGTCTCGTTTACTTCACAAGACAATAAAAGATCTCAGCGTTTGTAAATACGCTAAAGCCTAAAGGACTGATTTAAATTTAGCAGAACATGGCAGTGGTAAAGACTTTTTAAACAATTATAAATGGCGCTATAGATCGAATATCTATATTTTGATTTGATAACATTTAAAATCTCAAAAATTTGTGCATTTTATTGTTAAAGGCTAATATATAAAATAATTTAAAATAAAAAAATAGTTTTAAATGTTATTATACATTTTGTTTAGATTGACCCTGTACCAGCGAAATTTAGCATTATAAATATTTTAGCATACGAACAACGCAGAACATTATAAATGCAAATTAAACATTGTAACTCAATTTCCTTATTACCTTATAATATTAATATTTCCATATTCAAAAACTTGTTTTATTTAACAAAAATAGTAATTGTAAAAATTGGATTAATAATACGAGTTCAAATATTGTCCTATATCAAGTTTATTAAACAGAAATAGAGAGGTTAGAATAAATTGAGATCTTCAGGAAGGTAACTTATAGTCAAAAGTAGTAGTGTGACTTACCTGAGTTACAGTTTATTCGAAAAATCTCTTCTTTTCAATAAATTTTATAAATTTAACCTAACAATAGATAGACCAGATAGACATACAATGAAACCCTCTGTGTAGAACATAGGACAAGCATATCCAAATACTTCGATTTTAGAATAAAAGTTCAATGTATCAAGAGTTACTTAAACCCATTATCTAATCCTAATGTACAATAAAACAATTGTAGTAATGTGTTTACATTTTGCTAATGAAAGCGCCTAACTCTTTGGCGCCTAATTTCATGGGAAGTAAGTAAGTAAGGCGTACGTCAGAGGTGGTCATTTGGCCGACTGCAATCGACTGATGGATGAGCAAGACAGTTTGCGGTGACCGTGTTTACGGTCTTTACTGAGGCTTTCTTTATTTATCGTTCAGTTTTTAGTGTCCGCTTGTAGTTTTTGAAGTATTCAACTTTACAAATTGGAAAAGGAGTAGTGGACCAATACCATGGGAGAATCAAAACTGGCGCGCTACTTGGAAGCCTGGAAACGCAAATTTTACCATTTTTAGGGTTAAGGTAATAAATTGTAATTGTTACAGTATATAAATTTTATTTAATTCTGCATACAAATATTAATGTAGAAATATAGACAATAATCGTTATCAATAATCAATCAATTAACAAATGAATTCAGCTAAAAATCGTATTGAAACTATTTTCAAATTTAATTAATAATATAGTTTACACATAACAATAGATAGAAGATTAATAACAAGAAAAATTTAAAGCAATTGTAATTGTTTGTTTGTATTTTTATACACTAGACTCACATTTATTTGGTTTTAGTTTTTAGTAGGCGTAACAACAACATTTTTACATTTTCATTCGACGAAACGCAAAGTGAGGACGAAAATGAAATGAGAAGAGAACGAGGCGGATTCGAAGGACTAAGAAGGTTTTCTCAAAACCTAAAATCAACGGACGGTTCTCATCAACCTAAAACGTAAATCTTTTTTTTGTCAAATTTTTACTTTTTTAATAAATTTTCTCATAATAAAATATCTTTCATTTTAAAATATTCTTCATTATTATCATAAATATTCATAAGTTTTCTTTCAAGATGGAATGATATTTTGTTAATGTTGGCACCGATTTTTGTTTGTTTGTTTGTTTGTTTGTTATGGAACTAGTTACTTATTTAGATATGTTTCAGATTTGATGATGATGATGCTGGCGATGAGGGATTTGCAATTTATTTGAGCCGTTGCGTAACGTTTGCCAAAGCGACTGCGAAAGCTTGAAGCGCTGAGAATGGATATTGAAAGTCCAACGTGTAGGCGTTGCCATCGATTCGACCGAACTGCATCACCTAAACATCATATGAATGTTTTAGCATATAAATTACTTCAAGTAAGTACAACCCACAAAAATGTAATCTCTCTCACCTGTTTGCCGCGAAATTCAATCTGGAAGTTCTTGGCTGACTCCTGCGTGACACGTCCGCCAAAATCGAGTTGATACACCTGGCTGTTTTCATTCCACATCGGCGCCTTATTATGCATAACGAATTCGCGACGTTGTGGAACAATATGTGCGTTACAGTTGCTGCCGTTCGGCTCAATTTTTCCACGTTTTAGCTATAAATTTAATAGATTTAGATCTCTACATAAGTTACGTCATACTGAAATAAAGTGCAGTTTAGAAGCGCCATCGAAATGATCTGATTATTGCTTTAAAGTATGAGTTATGACTTCGACCTAATTGTACGGTAAGTTATAATTCTTTTGAGTTAACTTAGGTTAACTCTTAACTATTGAATGTAAAGAAAATCTTAATATTGGCTAGTTATACTGCATTTTTGACGGTGCCACTAACAGTAAAAATTAATACCAACGATTCTATTTCAAAGCATACATTTCGCGCTAACTAAGGCTATGTTCTCTTCTATCGTTAGTTTTTCATGCCCACAATGTGAGAACTTTATTTATGTTTATCGGTTGCAATTAATAAAAATGTATTGTATATGAACCAAAGGCGGTTCTAGCCTTTAGGGGGGGGCATGAGGCGTTATAAAGTTTGGGGATCCTTATATGTTTATAAAACTAAAATAAGAGTGCAAAACTAAAAATGAAAACAATTATGGGTTATTTTTTGGCTTCTATACTTAAAATAATAATTTGAGTTATTTAGAGCATTTGAATTGCGGGCCTCTGTATATATTATACCATTACAATTAATTTTGACTATATTTATATTGAGACGCGGGCCCTTGCACCCGAGACAGCTACCATAACCGGCTGTACATACATAATATTAAATATTTATTTTATCAATTCTATAATAATTTATCACAAGTATGATATTAAAACATAAACTCTAGCAAAGTTATGATTATTATTATCATGCTGTCCAAGTTGGCGCACTCTATAATTGAAAAAGTTATTGTTGGCGATGCATGTAGGTAGAAATAATGGTAAATTGTGACATTGTTATGACAATTTTAGATGCTTTCTCTCATTTTTGTCTAAAAAGCATTGTTGATTCTATAAATTTTAGCTGACAGCTCATTTCTTACATTTTCTAAAATTCAATTTCAAACTGTTTGTTGGAGAGAAACTTTTCAATAATTTATTGTTGAATTAATGTTCTTACTTTTTGCCTTAATTGCGCTTTTTGAAACGTCTCCAAATCTTTATAATTCATTCCATTACAGACCTCATCGCCGGACGCCGTCACTTCATCATCCGAACTTTCTAAATTCTTATTTTTTCGCATTCGTCGGCCGAGGAGCGGCGATGAAAGCAGTGTTTTTCGTATGGGTGATGCAGATTGTGGACGTTTTCCTATCGATAATAATAATATTAGCAATTAAATGAATTAATTTGCTGTTTTACGTACCTTTTTTGCTCGGTGCGGGCGATGCTGGGGAACTCCTTGGTAATCTTGGACTAGATGGCGGCGTTGAACGTCCATCGTCTTCCCGTAACCTCGTTAGCAAGCTTTCTAACGTAGCTAGCGCATGGGTGTGAATGCTCATACTACTTTTAGTCGCGAGATTTGCATTCGCATTGTCTAAACGTTTCTGCTTGCTACGGCCGCGCGTTTTCGTCTTATCATTAGCACCATCCACGTCTGCCTTCTTTCTACGCATTAGTGGCGAGCGCGATACGAAAAAGCTAAGCTTCGAACCCTCTTTCTTATTATTATTAATTATATTGTTATTAGCTACCTCAACTTCTACATGATTCACAGTTTTAGCAGGGTGCGTTTCAACGATCACTTCGGGGATGATTTCCTCAGTGGGCGGTTTTAGATTGATACTTTCACTGCGCGGAAAGATGTCGCTCGAATCGAGACTGCGCGACTTTCCGCAACTTTTTAGATTGGGCGTTTTAGCGTTCAATCGAGCGGCTTTGTTGCGATGCGCGTGCGGTTTGCGATTGCGATGCTGCTTTCGATTGACGAGCACTAAACGTTTCGGCGCGTCCTTGCGCAGCATCAGCAGTGCCACATCATTGGGCACCATTTGCGCGTCGACTAGATCCAGAAAGCCAACGCTACAGCTGCGCACCATCGAATCAGCAATGTTTAGCGTCGTTGGGGACGATGAAGATGGGCCGGGCGTTGCCACTTCATCGTCGTCGATGTACAGCAACGACTTTTTGGCTGTTGGTTTATTGGTGTATGGCACGGGCGGTCGTTCGAAGATTACATCGCTGGGTGCGATCGAATTTTTCGGTGATTGCAGCGCTGGCACGCTTCCGTCGCAGCACAGCGGTGAAATAATACGCTGTTTCGGTTCGTCGTCGTGTGGTGTTTCGCTGGTTTTTGGGAGGTAGTTGCTGCTCTTCGGGCGGTTGCGAACGCGCGGTGACATTGGCGCTATGGGTGGGCTGTTGTCGATAGACACGCGTCGGAGCCGCGTCTTATCGTCGATTTCCTCTTCATCTTCAGAGAATAAGTTGGGGTTGAAGGTCGGGTCCGGGCCGGTGGGGAAGTCATCGCGAAGCTCGGTCATGACAAGTGTCATTTGGCGAGGTTGGAGATGGAGGAGGGAAGTCTTGTAGGTAACTTGGCCGAGGTTGGCTGGCACGGAATTGACGAGGCCATGAATCTTGAATTTCGTGCCCCAAATGTTGGAGGTTACCTCCACGAGACGAACATGCTATAAATTGATGGAAATATTAATAAAAGTTTTGCAATTCGATGAATATAAATAGAAACGAATATTGATTTTGTTGGTTACCTCTGGCAGTGTGTCAACGTATGCCAAGTCCTCTTGATCACCATCGCCAGAACTTTGTCCCGATTGACGATCGCTGAATGGTGCCCGGCCGTGTGATTTGTTTCGCCGCTTCCTGCGGCGCTGCATGCGCGGCGAGCCGGCACAGCCCTCCTCGCGATCACTGTCCGATGAATCGCTCGCCAAATTACCGCCACTTGTTGATTGACTCGATGAGCCGCTGCTCTTCGACTCGGAGGACCAATTCAGTTGGTCCACATTGAATTCTAACAAGTAAATTATTTTTATTTTATTGGCGAATAGTGCCACACATGATTGATGACCGTACCTTCAACTTGTGGATCGAATATAACGAATTCCGGACGAATTTTGCTCGTTCGTTTTCCTTTCAGTAAAGGCACTAATCCGCCCAAGTACTCCAAGTAAAGCGTGTAACAGGTGCCGGATGATAAGTTGCCATCCTCGTCGTGTCGGATCATTGTGCAATGCAAGCGCACGGAGCCAATCGGCGGTCGTGAGACGAATTCACGGAGGGCGCAAGGCTCTGGTACACAACACTATAAACAAACCATATATCTATTAATCAACAGATGCAAAATAATTTTCAACTAAAAACTAAATGTTTTTCAAGAGCTGGCAAGAGAGCAGTTAAGTCGGTATAAATTACTACACTTTAGAATGTTTAGACCAGTTAAAGAGAGTAAAAATACGTAATGAATGACAGCAGGAAATTTGAAACTGAATGGAGCAAATTATGAAATGGCGTAACTTTACTGTTGAAAAGTATCATATTCTTTATGTTATCCTGTAGTTCCAATTTTATAATTACGACAATTTTATATAACAAACCTTTTTAATTACTACATATTTATTAATTACTAATATAAATGCGATATTTCAAATATTTTTGTCATGTTTCTAAATCAAATCTTTACAATTTTGATTTAAAAGATCTAGTTTCTTAGCATGAATAAAATATTCAAATTCAAATCAAAGGTTTCGAATAGATAAATAATTAAATTATGTACCATATTTATTTGAAGATACTAATGCTGTGACTGTGTTCCACAGCTGTTAATTATTATAACGTTTTACGCGAATTGATCACTTTTGCAATAAATATTGCAAATTTGTTTTATAAATTTTTAATTCTTATTACTTTTAAAACGTTTGCAAATTAAACCTTTTCGCGTGAAGGACTTTTATTGCCGCAATACTGTACAATATAATGGAACCTCCGTTATCGAAGATTTTAATTATCGCCGATTTCGGTTTTCGACGTTTTTTGTAAAAACCGTGTCTTTGTTTTTCCTAATTGTCTTGTATACCATCAACGTAGGCACGCTCTTTTCACTCGCACCACTGATAATTTTCGGAAATAAGGTCGGTACATATGGAACACGTGTTTTCACAATTAAGCGTTATATTTTAATGTTAGGCTTTTTTATGCGTATGTTGAGCAAAATTGCAATGATTAGTTCATTCCAGAGCTGGTCTCTGTGACCTTTTCTGCAAGAATCTTCTGAACACTGCAAACGCTGTTGTTCGGTTTATTGAAAATCCTGTTTGCTACGTGTTTGAAAAGAATTAATTGAATGTAATATTAAATTTCTTATCATTTGCTGGTGTTGGGATTGGAATGGCATTCAGTTGATAAGAAATCTGATATGACATTCAATATTTTTCAACTCTAAACGAATTAATTGTAATTTCATTAATTTATATGATAATTGGTGTTTCAGTTTTCATACGGATTACTGTTGAAAATCTAGGTCACAAACAATTAACCCTATTTTTATTAATTTTTAGGTTATGTTACAATTTCTACCGCATAATCGCGTTTGGAAATTTTTGGATCGGATAAATGTACCGAAATATTAACTGTCTACCGCGCGGTAAACGGTAGATGACGATTCAGTTAATTTTTGTAAATCCCCACTGATAATTGTATTCTGAAGTACCTTACATTCAATATTTTGTTAAAGCTCGTGATAGCAGATAAATAAAAATAGTCCCTTCAACTTATCGCAATACTAGCGCTCCATGGCATAATCGCTTGATATGTATTAGATCAAAGTGTCCCACATTGGTACTTAAAAAAGTTAAAGTTGTTTATGTCATTATTTTATATATTTAGCTCTCCACGGCCCTCCTTGCTGTTATAGTTTGTTGCAACTTACCCGAATTGTTTGAGCAAATAAGTTCCCAATCAGATTTCGAATGCGCGCTGGAAGCGGTAGTAGCGAGATCTCCGACTCGCCGCGTATTGAATCGTGAATACGCAAACGGCACAACAATTGCAGTGTGGCAATGCGACGCGACACCCATGCGATGTGAATCTGTGTCCCGGTTGCCAGAAACAGACGCTTATCGTTGTGTCCCCAAGTTAGGGCGGAAACTGGCGCCTAGAAACAAACTATACTCAACACACTTTAATCTATTATCGACGATGTGGTGTATACCTGCGTGAATGGAATGACGATGCAGTAGAGTAACACTCCCTTTTCATTATAGAATTTCAGCATGTTTGTGATGACTTCAGTGGGCGGTGATTTCGTAACGCCAGCGACGGCTAGGATTTCGCGCGAGTTGCTCCACTCCATGCAAACGGGACCTTGTAGTTTGGTGTCGACCTGGATCGGCGATACGTCGTCGAAAGTTTTCAACAAATAGATGAAGCCATTTTGCATGCTGACGGCTAGGATGAATTTACGCTCGGCTGAAAACAGATTAAACGATTAATTTCACGTTGGAAGTAAAACGATTAACAGCATGTAATTGAAATAATGAGGAAAAATGGAGAAGTTTATTAATTTATGTTGCACGCTGATGGCTTGAGTAGTTTTTGCGAGAAAATGTCAAAATGCTATTAAGAATTTAATAATTCATTGGTGGATGTTCTAGTAAAACAGTAAATGTGTTTGCTAAAGTTGAAAACTGGTGAAATATTACATTAAGATTTTTGGATTAAACATTTCGCAGGGAGCGTAACTAAAAATAATAAGAAGAACCAAGAAGTTTATCGATTCACGAAGCGAAAATTAAACTAGAGGTTAAAGATTAAGTAAAGTTCGTCTAAGTTTGCACTAAAAACCGATCAAATATTAATGGTGAATGGAATACTTTATCAATTTATTGCACAAACTTCGACGCTGTTCCGGCAGGTTTCTAATGTTCTTAGGCGATAAACGTTTCGTACCGGCATTTGTGACCCCCGGATCATTCTCATCGCCCTCCTCCATTTTAAACTTTTCGCAACTCCACGCCATCGACGAGATGCCGCAATCACCGCTCAATTGGACTTGTGACACCATAGCGCCGTGCACGTCCATGACGATAATCTGGCCGGAGGTGGTGCCGAAATACACTTGCTGGTCGTCGGGCGTCCAAATACCGCACGTTATCGTTGCTTCGAGGTTTAGCATCGATGACCAGTAGCGCTGCCCGGCGACGGAGCCAACAAGCACAAAGCCATCCTGCGAAAAATCGATAAATCTTTAGAATTTGACACAATTGCATGCTTAAAACAATATGCAGTTCTAATACATATTTATTCCAAATTGTTTAGTTTGTTAAACAGCTCTCTTTAGTTTAGTTTTAATTAATTTTAATGTTGCAGAGTAATTAAGAAAACTAAAACACTTTTGTGTTGCAGTTACTTAGTGAACCATTTTGATAATAAGTAAAAGTTGAAAGTTATCCTCAAATTGTTTATTCACAAAAGTTTTTATGAAAATAAAAATAAAATTACGAAATAGGTATCATCAGGACTGAATATTTCAATGATTACATTCTATTTATATGTAAAAACCTGTTCATAGTTTTTACCTTTACATATAAATAGAATACAATCATTGAAATCTATTGTCCTGATGATGACCTTTGGTTGAAATGCATATGATCTGATGTTAAGGTTTAGGAAGGATAACAAGGTAAATGCGAGTGATGAATTTGATCTATTAATTAATATTTTTGAACAAGCTTTGTTCAATTTATAATAGTTTTAATTAATTATAATGTTCAAGAATAATCATAAGTAATATTTTTGCGACGTGACTGTCTTTAGCGTTTCCATTGATATGCCCTAATGATAAGTCTTAGAAAGGTTTACAAATTGAATGCATAGATGTAATCCTATATAAATAAGCAAATCTAGAGAATTTAATAAAATCGCATGTTTAAAAGGATTTGTAGTTTTTGATACGAATTTATTTAATACTTTTTAGTTTGCTAACAAGCTTGGTTTGTCGTTGTTCCGTTTTAATTAATTTTAATGTTGCAGAATAATCAAGAGTGAAATATGTATTTTACGATGTGGCTGTCATTAACGTTTTCATTGAAATGATCTAATGATAAGACCTGGGACTGTTTGCAACGTGAATTGTGCATTCACGTGCACCAGCGTCGTCCGTCGTCGTGTGCGCCTTTTCAGGTCAAGTTCGGGCTAGCGTACACGACATGCAACAGATAAGAAATCGGGCGTATAGGAAAGCGCGCACACGGATGGGAAATTGTGGAGCGTTGCCGGTACCTGATAACAGATGAGGGCCATGCGTCCGTCGTGCGACCATGAGAAATGTGTAACGGGCGTGTTGCGATCGTTGATCAGTTCGATCGACCATCGGCCTTCGTACTTAATCCACACGAATATGATGCCGGAACTGTCACAAGATGCTAATTTCTGATAAGGCTCGTTCCATTTTACCAAAATCACCTGCAATCGAAATATATTGTATGTATACATTGTATTCATTTCGTTTGGTTTGTTGTAGTATTTTCATTAATGCGTGCGTACCATGCTGAAGTTGTATTGAATATACACTCTAATTTTATTGCATTATTATTTTTTTCCATTGCAATGCTACAGCATTAGTCTACAAATATTATTTGTTAGAGAAATGAAAAAAAATTTCCGAAAATGTTTTGAATAATGTTGCTAGGTTGACGAAAAAAATGTTTATGTTATTAGCATATATGTAAAACTGGATGTTTTTGAATGTCTAGGGAGCAACACACATATATGGAGATATTCAAATTTTTGTCGAGCAAAATTCCTGTTTTACCTCGGATCGATGTCCGCGCAGATTGTAATTGGTGCGCAATGGAAAGTCGACATTCTTCTTGCAATGGCTGGTGGTGAATGTGACGCCGACGATGCCACGTATATTGCCTGTTGCCAGCCATCCCTCCTGATAATAGTTTGTCCTGTTCAATTTCCAGCCTTCGTCCTGCAACAC
>JARJDW010011208.1:0-12300 GCA_030264715.1 Adinopsis sp. GC000173
CCCAATATTTTTACAACACATTTTTGGAAATACACGACAAGTTGTAGGTGTTTTAATAAATACAAAACCGCCGATAATTTAACGGTGACAAAATTTGTCGCGCAATCGACAGAATTGCATCAAAATATACCAACAACATTTCAACTAATTAACATTACAAAATTCCGCATCATCAACCGAAAAAAAAAAGAATTATAATGAGGAGAAGCAGGAGGAGGAACGAACGGAGGAACGAAAAAGAACCGATCATTACTAATTGAGAAATTAAGCAATCGCAGGCGATCATTTAGTAATTTATTTATTTATTTATTTATATATATATAGTATAGTATACATATATAATACAGGTGCAGTTCGCTCGCTGCTAGATTATTGTTTGAACCAAAAAGTAAGAGATCAGAGCATGATAATAAAATAAATAATAGTGTGTAGTTAAGTACATATAATGTTCTAACCTTGACAGGTATATAATATTACTCAATGCAATATCAATCCACTCCAAACGGTCGACGTTTGTGTGTGTGTGTGTATACGAGTCTATATCTATATATACACGCTAGGCATATGATGCAAGTATTTTGTGTTGAGGTTGTTGTGCAACATAAATAACATTTATACACTTGTGTCATTCTCTCTGCCCGTTTCCAATGCAATAATCAAAACAAATACCAAATGGAAATCGGAATGGGATTTTGAATGTGCGATACAATATGTGTATACATATATATATGTGCACCCGTCCGAATTCCAATTCGCTCGGTTTTTCGCTTGGATGATGTTGTTGTTGTTGTTACCGATTCCACTCTTGTTGCTGCACCACACACGCTTTGCACAATGATGTCGGTTGGCGATGATTGGGAGATGAAAATTTAGGTCTTGTTGCGCTAATCTTGACCTAGATTACATAAAAATGTATATATGTATGTATGTGTGTGTGTATAATGCGTGCGTATGTGTAAATAAAGCACTAATTGATTGGAGGCTGAATTAATTCTTCATTGTCGTGTTACACATAAATATATGTATTGCGAATGCAATTGATTTATCGATGCGCGCGTGCTGCAAAATTGTGCGTTTTTTTTGGGTTGTTGCAATGTAGTGCAGCATTGAGGTTGGTCAATTCCAAACTGGTTGCTAGCGGTTTGAACTTTGGCGAATTTAAGCGGCGCAACACAATAAAACGATAAAAATTACATGAAAATTAACAGAACGTCCAATAGAAAAACGTTTAAGAATGAAAAAGTATAAAAAATTGACCAAACCATTAGAAGAATTGACAATAATCAAAATTCAGTTACTTCAAGTTTGAATTTGGGAAATTTATGAGGCGTAGCTGTTTTAACATTGCAATTAAGGACAATGTAATTCCAACCTCACTTTTCGATTTTTACTCATTCTGGCATTAAAAAACCGCCAATTTGGTTGCAAAAGTTAATAAATAGCAAGGGAAATACAATTGGCATCAAATTCATGTGAAAATCGCATCGAAATCGCTGCGAAAATGCGTTTTTTGAGTCGAATTTCTTTTGACATTTCCGTAATTTCCAAACATAAAAAATAAATTTACCTAAAATCGTGTTTTTCCATCGATCTTCATATTAAATAGCTTCATTTCATATGTAAAATTATAACTTCCTCACTGCAACACAATGGATAGAAATTTGAACTACTCGAAAGTTACTATTTATTGCAATCCGCATTCAAATCGAAGCCGTTTTAAAATTACAATGAAAATGTAATTTCAACCTCACTTTTCGATTTTCACTCATTCTGACGTTAAAAAACCGTCAATTTGGGTGCGAATGTTAATAAATACCAAGGGAAGTATAATTTGCACCAATTTCATGTAAAAATCGCATCAAAATCGCTGCGAAAATGCGTTTTTTGAGTCGAATTTCTTTTGACGTTTCCATAATTTCCAAATGTCAAAAACAAATTCATTTAAAAATCACGTTTTCCATCGATTTTCACATTCAATAGCTTCATTTCATATGTAAAATTATAATGTTCTGACTACAACACAATGGATAGAAATTTGAACTACTCGAAAGTTACTATTTATTGTAATCCGCATTCAAATCGAAGCCGTTTAAACATTGCAATGAAAATGTAATTCCAACCTCACTTGTCGATTTTCACTCACTCTGACGTTAAAAAAGCGCCAATTTGGGTGCGAATGTTAATAAATAGCAAGGGAAGTATAATTTGCATCAATTTCCTGTGAAAAAAAGATCTTCATATTCAATAGCTTTATTTCATATGTAAAATTACAATTTCCTCACTGAAACACAATGAATAAAAATTTGAACTACTCGAAAGTTTCTGTATACATACAGTGATGATTAATTATTAAATAATCATTAATTAATATTTTATGTTTCTTTATTACATCTACATGTGTGAGAAAATTCGATTGTATATAGTAATTGTTGTTGTAATTTTAATGAAATACAGATACGCGGCGCAGACAGTGCGCTGTGCATGTGTTGTTACAAAGAGCGATTCGAATTGAGCGTGACGTAACCGTGCGCGTTTAAGAGAGACTTGCAAATCCTTGGCTCGACCCAGTCTCGAAAATGACCCCGAGCCCCAATGTTATATTAATATACTATAGCACACACAACAACGAAAAAAAATTATATATATATGTATATGATTATTAAATAATCATGTGTGTGTGTGTGTGGAAATACAGACAGGTTGCACCCACCCTTTTGATTTTTTTTGCAATGCGAACAGCGCACGCCCACACCACTTTACATAATTAACTTAATTATTAAAAAAATAGATAGATTTAATTATCGTTAAAAAATAATTATGACTAAATCAATATTTGAATGCGCTGTCCATAAACAGAGTGACTGATACCTATATGAGAGAGTGTGTTGCAAAAATAACGGTGTGGAAATTAATTGGTATTAACATTATCGATTTTAATAAGCATGTACAAAATGAGTTTTACATTTTTTTAAATATGAAATATTAGGAAATCTTTGCGGTATTTTTTGTAATTTTAGCCAAAACTTTGGTTACACATGCAGTGCGGTTACAGGTTTCATAAAAAGCCATCAAACTTTTACACACTCCATGAGAAATATAGTGTTGAAGGAATATTTTTCAGTCGTTTTTTCCCAAGTTGGATGTTTTTAGTTGCTGAACAATCGGCTTTCATAAAAACTCTATGAAAACCTTTGCAAAATTCAAGAAATCGTTAAATTTAAACGTTACACTTGGTAAACGATTTTAAAAAAAACTTTAAATAAATATAATTAAAAACATATACAAATGTACATATACTAAAAATAAAATTTGTCAACCAACCTTGCACTTTTAATTAAATTTATTGAAAGTTTTTTCTATGCAAAATTACTCAGATTTAATGAAGTGAAGTGAATTTGTTTTTGACCTTTGGAAATTATGGAAACGTTAAAAGAAATTCGACTCAAAAAACGCATTTTCGCAGCGATTTCGATGCGGTTTTTACATGAAATTGATGCAAATTGTATTTCCCTTGCTTTTTATTAACTTTCGCACCCAAATTGACACTTTTTTAACGTCAGAATGAGTGAAAATCGAAAAGTAAGGTTGGAATTGATTTGAATGCGGATTGCAATAAATAGTAAGGTAAAGACAATGTTCATTGATTTTAAGCGAAAGATTCATGAAAAATGTGTTAAATATAACGATGGACGAAATGTTTAGCCGTTAAATGCTTCATTCATTCTTTAACTGTTTTTAGAAAAATGTAAAAGTACTATTATAGCCTTCATCGAGAGTAATTGATTTGAACTACTTGTCTTTGGTTTACTTTAATCAATTCTATTCCAGTTTTACGCCCAAAAAGCCAAAATTAAATGAAATCTAATAAATCACTAAAATTTGTTTAATCAAATAGCACCTACGCACATTAATAAAAATGTTGCATATTTTAACTATCTTATCTTATCTAATTGGAATTATGAGAATTTGCATAAGCATCACTCTAAAAATGTAAACAATGCGATCTAAATCACAAAATTGCTATTTTTCCTCCATAATTTTCATATTTTGTTTCTGCGTCTTAATTAAAGTTACGTGCTTTTTGTACAAGACTTAATAAGCAAAATTGTTTGTTTTTTAAAAAGTATTACTAAAAAACACGAATTTTGCTTCGAAAACGCAAAAATTTGAAACAACAATAAGGAAAAACTATCGAAAGTCTAACAACCAAACGGCCACGAACCTAACTGTTCAGCGATAACTCTAAATGAAAAATCACACGTAACTAAAAAACGTATACTTGGTTTAAAAATGCTCGATAACTTTATAATTGCTCAACAACTAAAACATCAACGTTTTATATACAATTTTACCATTTTCAAACGACCATTGGCTGCTTTTACACAAATTTTATGTAAAATTCTGCCTTTTAAAAAAAATTAAATTAGGAATATTGGACATGGATCCAAAAACTACAAGATGACCATTCATTTCCCTAAAATAACTAGAATTTCCTTAAGAATCTTTATGCCCTTTCCGAATTAATGAGAAATAATATTTTGTAAATTATATGTAAAATTTTGAACTTTAATGTAATAATCTTCAAGATTAGCAGAATACTGTTTATCTTCCCTAGAATAATTAGAATTTCATTGCAACGTTTAAGAATTATTATAACAGGACAGATTTTATGAAAAACAAGCGATAAAATATCGGGAAATGATGAATTATGAATCAATTTTGTATAAGATTGGCGATAATTACGCAACGTTTAATTATTATCAATCAACTTACATGAAAAAAGCAATTTTCTAATCATCCCATTCTCCAAAAACTACAAGATTATCCTTTTATTTTTCCTAATATAACTGGTATGTATTTTCTTATAAATTTTTTAGCACTTTCTTAACCAATGAGAAACAATATATTGTAAATTATATTTAAAATTGTGGAATTTTTAAATTTAAATTGTAAGTATTATTGGTCATGAATTAATCAGCTTTGTTGCAATATTCTCTAAGATTTCAAGATTACTGTCAATTCTCACTAAAATAAACAAAATCTGCTTAATACGTTTAAGAATTATTAAAGAATAGAACAGATTTGATGAAAAATAAGCGATAAAACATAGGGAAATGATGAATTATGAATCAATTTTGTATCAAATTTACGGTAATTAAGCAACGTTTAATTATCAATCCACTTATATGAAAAAGATGCATTTCTAAAGCAATATTCTCCAAAAACTATAAGATTACCATTTATATTCCTTGAAATAACTATAAATTTTTTACAGATTTTTTAGCACTTTTAAATCAATCAGAAACAATATATTCTAAACTATATGTGAAATTTTAGTCTTTTTGGTGTAATAATCTCCAAGATTAGCAGACTACTGTTTATTTTCGTTAGAATAATCAGAGTTTCCTTACACCATTTAAGAATTATTAAAGAATAGAACAGATTTTATGAAAAATAAGCCATAAAACATAGGGAAATGATGAATTATGAATCAATTTTGTATAAGATTGGCGATAATTGCGCAACGTTTAATTATCAATCCACTTATTACATGAAAAAGGCGCTTTTCTAATTATCCCATATTTAAATTCAGACTTTAATTATTTTCTTAAATGTACATATTTTATTACTAATTAATTAATTAATAATATACATGCATGTAAAACTTTATTATTTTCATATAAAATACATGGAATGAAGTTAATTAATAATATTATAGTACATACATATATATAAATTTATGGTAAAGGCGCGCGCGGCGCGCGCTCGTTGTTGCGTTATTTCTTCATCGCATAATAAATTTATAAAATAGATTTTATAATATTTTTCGTTGTTGTTTTAATAACCTTCAATTTATTATTATTATTTATTCTTATTATTATTATTATTATAAATGTGACGACACGTTGTATTGTTTTTACGTATACGTATTCGTATTATATACAGTATGCTCGTTAGCAATAATAAAATACGTTATTATTTGTATAATATAATGTAATTTTTGTGTCTGCGCTTGATTGTTGCAAAATACCGCAGGTGAATAATTTCGTTTAAACCTAAACAGTTTAATGAATGTCAATTTTTAAATATTGTCTAGCTATGCAGTATGCAGAGTCAGGGTCGGGTCTAAACCAACTCTAATTTTAAATTATATATTGCAATTTGATTTAATTAATTATATTGATTTCGAAAATATTAATACTAATCCTTATATGATATATCTAAATAATGTCTCTTCTTTGTTGGTTGGCTGTAACCATTCCAAATTTATCTTTATCTTCGGCTTTTCTTAAAAGTGCCTGCGTGTCTAACCCGGTCCAGCCGCGAATGTTTCTCAGCCAGGATATTTATCGCCTACCAGGACCCCGTTTTTCTTCGATTTTACCCCCTTCATAATCAGCTGCAACAACTCGTATTTATTGTTTCGAAAGTATATGTCCCAAATATGATGTCTTTCGACTTTTAATTGTGGTCAAAAGTTCGCTGTCTCTTTCCATTCTGTGCAACACCATTTCATTCGTAATATGATTTGTCTATGGTATTTTTAATAGTCTCCTGAAAAGAAACATCTCAAAGGGTTCCAGCTTTCTCAGTAACATTGACAGTCGTGAAGAAGAACAGAATAAATATAACATTAAACCATTCGAATACCGAATTTGTAATTTGAGTCTTTGGTTAGTCAGAAATTGCTTCATCTTTAAAAAAGCTGTTCTTGATTGCTCTATTCTTGAAAATTAGCAAATTCTACCCACCAAATTCTACTCAGAACATTAATTAATTATATTTAGTGTCAGACATTATTAGGCATCAACATGATGAAGGCCAATCTTTAAATATTAGATAGTTATGAATTAATTTTTAAAATAATCAGAGCAGGGTCTAGGCTAAATCCAATTTTTAATTGTATTACTAATTTGTTGATTGAAACTGAAACAATTTGCTTTCAATTCTTAATTTTATTTAATATTATCTAATTTAACTTAGTAAATTATATTGAAGTTGATAAAAATTAATATCAATCCGTATATAAATGATGTCCTGAGTGAGTTTCGTCCAAAATTGACCAATTATAATCCCACCCAATTTTCAACAAATTCTTTATATTTAGTACAAGATATCATTCGATATCAAAAGTTTTAAGCAGAATGTTAAATAATTAATGCAAAGCAAGTTAATTATTTATGATATTGATTAGATTAATTAAGGTAACCAGAATTTGGTCCTTTTTTTGGGATGCGTTTGATAGTACCTACACATTACGATCGAAATGTACGTAACTTCTACACAAATAATATAAAACATACTTAATTTATGTGAGTATTCTGTATTATCTCATTTAATTTAGTAGTGGATTTATGCACAGATGGTTGAGACCTCCGCCTTGGGCTCCCGCATGCAACGGGCCCCGCGCCACGACATAAAATTAATTGAAATTATATCGTTCATGCAATGGCAGATTTATGATTGTGCAGTAGAAGCGTTCAACTCGGGCCCCGCAATTCTATGGTCTCCAAAACACACAAATACACTTATAATACTACAGTATCGGCACCCCTCACTTGACTGGGGGTTGTTTTATCAAAAAAAGATAACGGATTATTAATAATCGTTAAATTGTTGTCTTTTCTAAAAAAATTTAAAGATATGAAAGTGGAAAAGTAATACATAATTGTTGTTTTCTCTACCACTTTTAGTTTTCTAAATTTTGAATCAATTTTTGAATTGGTTATCAATGCAAGTTGTCATTTCAGTAAATGTACGCCAAGCCCAAATTGTCCGTCCATAATATATATACTTAATAATTTCTCAGACCCCTTTAAAATTAAATCTGCACGTACCGTTTCAAACACAACTCTCTCATTTCCCTATCAACTTACCAAACTAGTGACTATATTCGCTATAGGTACCTACTTAAATTTCTACATTTTTAAGTTACAATTTCGATATAGGTAATTTTAATTTAATGAAACCATCGAAAGCAGGAAAGCATTAACCAATAATATAGGGGGCAATGCACCCTAAGCTTTAAAAAACAATTTAGCATAAAAATTTACATAAAACCCCCTAATTTTTACACCTGTCGGTACATGCACTTGTTCAGACTTGGGGTGACAACGTTTACATTTGCTATATTAGGTAGTAATACATGAGAACGGAAGTCACTGCATTATAATCTTCTTATAAGGAAAATTATTCCTTTTCTTATATTGGGGGAAGTTTTGCTGTAAACCGTTTAGTTTATTAATGATTTTAATCTAAAACTTAACTGAAAATGGGGAAATTGTAATTTCTCATGGCAAACTCGGTAACTTATAATCCCAAAATTGTTATAAACTAATCTGCAAATACGTAGGCGGACCCAGAAGAAACTGGAATTGTGTTATAACTTCTTTATTTCTTAATATTTTATACCAAATTTTTATCATGTTTAAAGTATTCTCCATTGATCACAACGCGTTTCTCCTAACTCTTCTTCCATTGTTCAAAATAGTTTTGAAATTTATTTATCGAGATGTGTTTTGGGCTCTCCGGCGATTTTTGCTTTGCCGCCTTCACAGTGAAAAAACGCTTTCCTTTCATATCTCTTTTGAGTCTGTGGAATAAAAACAAGTCACAGGGAGCCAGATCCGGTGAGTAGGAGGGGGTGATCATTTGGTGTCATGCCGTTTTCGGTCAAATATGAACTGAAAACAAATTTGGCTGCTACCTAAATTTTGGGATAAAATATTGCACTCCATGATATTCTAGACATCACACAGAATTGATCAAAGGTTCGGCGATGGTCTTCATGAACGAGGGCATTGATTTTCTTGACATTTTTGTTAGTTCCTGACATCTATTCTTGACATACACCCACTACCACAAGAATCCGATCCCTTTTTCAAACTTATTGCCTTATGGAATATACGTAAATGTGTACTTAGAGAGTCGTAGGTGGCGTTGTACCATTGAAATAAGGCATACTACTAATTAATTTGTAGATATTCGTAGTTGACGTTGTTTATTAGCTTAGGGTCAATTTTGCTTGCAGGTGATCGGATTCTTGTGGTAGCGGGTGTATATTCAAAACTGAAAATTTCCAAATTTGGTAAAAACTGGATCGGTATAATTATTAGTTATATCATTGAGTAAGAAATTGTATTTAATACTCAATATATGTAACAGAGCAACTTGCATCCAGGTACATGTAGTATTCTAACCTATATTCTATTAAGAAATTAATAATGAACTAAAAATGTGCGACTTATTTCTCAATTACCGCGTTGAAAACGTTTCGCGAAACATAAAACAATGACCATTTGAATAATATGTAAGTTGCCCAACGTGCGCCGCCGAACAAATCGCACAATAAATCATTCGCGAAACACAGCAACACTCGGCGCGTTAAAATTAATGCCGTGTTCGCTTTATAATATAGAAAATCAGTAATTACACGTACAATATGCATATATATAAATTTTCGATTTATCTATCTGTATATATATAAATTGCAATTAAGTATTCTGCAATAATATGATTTTCGTAACAAAATATTGCTCAGGTTCGCCGCCGTGGCTTTGCGAACGATGTTGCTGCATAATCTGACAAGATAACCACCACATACATTTATATATATATATTATTTTTTGCACAATGTGCGAATCCATCAGCAAATGAAAAAAAAGAGTTATAATTATTTTTAAAATAGCTATATGGATAAAATATCAATTATAATTAGGTAGAATGTAACGATTTCAACCTATTTAAATAGAAAATTGCCTATAATTAATTCATTAGGTTAAGTATTTATATATTTATGTACGATAAGTATAAAATTATGTTTTATTTATGTATATATATATATTGAAACTGTCACTGTTAGATAATCTAGCAATAAAATTGTTTGATTCATTAAAAAATTAAAGTAGTGAAACATCTCCAGCATACTTTGCTTCATTGATATATTATTAAGCAATATTTAATTGATTTTCTTCTCTGGAAATTTCAAAGTCACTTAATTTTCTATAAAGATCATAAATTTAAAATTGTTTGCTTAATTAAAAATTAAAGTGAAACATGTATAGTAATTACTTTGCTTCAATTCTATGTTTTTGTTTAGATAATTTATAAGCAATATTTAATTAATTTTCGTTCGATTTTGTCTAGAAGTTTTAAAATTACTTAGTTTTCTATAAAGATAATATTAAACGGGGAAATTTAAAACCGTCTGATAATAATTATGAATAATTAAAAATTAAAGTAAAACATCTCTAGTACTTTGCTATATTGATATATTTTCTATGTTTTTAAGCAATATTTAATTGATTTTCTCTGTAAATTTTAAAATTACTTGGTTTTCTATAAACATAATAATAAACGGGCAAAAATTTAAAACTATCTGCTAATAATATTTTTTGACTAATTAAAAATTAAAGTGAAACATCGTTAGCACTTTGATTCATTGCTACATTTTAGTTTCGATAATTTTTAAGTCATATTTAAGTGATTTTCGTTCGATTTTGTCTAGAAATTTTAAAATTACCTAGTTTTCTATAAACATAATAATAAACGTGCAAACTTTTAAAACTATCTTTTAATAATATTGTTTGACTAATTAAAAATTAAAGTGAAACATCGATAGCACTTTGATTCATTGGTATATTATAGTTTAGATCATTTTTAAGCCACATTTAATTGATTTTCGTTCGATTTTCTTTGAAAATTTTAAAATAATTTAGTTATTTATAAAGATCATTATTACCATGTAACAATTTAAAGCTGTCAAATAATAATATTGTTTGATTAATTAAAAATTAAAGTGTAGCATCTCTAGCACTTTGCTTTATCGATATATTTGATATGTTTTTAAGCAATATTTACTTGATTTTTGTTCAATTTTCTCGGAAAATTATAAGATCACTCTATTGTCTACAAAGGTGGTCCTAAACATTTAAAAATATCAATGTAAATTTGTTAAAATAAATTAAAATATTTCCAAAAAACCAAAAAACAAAACAGAAAAGATGTGTTATAATAAGTTGCAGACCTTATACACTATTTTATAATAAGAATTTTCTTAAAAAATGTTGAAGAAAAGCAAAAACAGCTACACTAAAAACATCCCATTCTCATTTAAGCTTTTGCTAAGTAGAACTTATTGTCCACATGTGCTACCATCTCTCCTACTACGAAAACTTTAACTTTTAGACAGTTATTCAAACATACCCAAAAGATGTGGCCAAATTACAATGTACTTTCAATATAAAGTCAACACTTTACATAATATTTTAATGATTAAGTGTTAAAAAAATGTCCAAAAAATATTTCATAACTATTCATAATAATTTAAAACAAAACTAGAATTTAAATTATGAAAATGTTAAGTTTTGGCTACAATTAAATGTCGACATGTGCCATCATGTGTTACCAAGAAAATGTTAATTTTTCAAACGTAGTTATACCAAATCACAATGAAACTGCAATGTAAAGTGAGCACTTTACATAATCTTTTAATTATGAAAAAGAGTGTTAACAAATTATCCGAAAAAGGAAAAATGTTTCATAACGCGTCGATATTTTAAATCTAGAAACGCAAAATTTGCCAAGCCGTGCGACATCGATTTGAAACGCGTATTGTGTATCGTCGTCGTTGGCTAATTAACAATGCAACTTTGAATAGATGGTGTGTAATTAAAGATAAGTACATGAAAGGTTATCTGTTGTTGTGTTTTTGTGTCTGTGTGCATTAGTGTATGTGTGTCTGTTGTTTTTGTTTTCTTGTCTATTGTGTAATATTTGTATCATTTTACAATCTTTTTTATATGTACATGCATATAGACGACGGCGGTGCGACGCGCGGTTATGAAATTCGAAAACAAATCGGGATTTTGTATATGTATATTGTAATTTAATAATGTTGTTGTGTTTGTTGCTGCGCGTTGTGTAAATTGGACTTTGAAAAAATGACGACGATATATAGATTTTGCCTTTTTGATTTATTACTATTAATATAATAAAATAATAATAATAGTAATATAATAAATGCATTAAATTAAATGCAACTATTTTAATTGTGAAAATGTTTGACATTTAAATAAATTAAAGGCATTTTAACGTAAAGTAGCTGTTACGAAACGATAAGGATTGCTAATTTTTCATGTAAAATTAGCAAAGCACATTGGATATGCCATTGCACAAAAACAAAACTAGTACAAATGACGTCTATTAGTCTAACATTTTCATATCAAAAGTAATAATATTATCACTGAAAAGAGTATTGCATTTAGGTTTTGTATTGTTTTATTTATTCGCGTTATTTTA
>JARJDW010011209.1:0-44667 GCA_030264715.1 Adinopsis sp. GC000173
GAGTTGAGACAATGTCCTAAACATGTAAATTAGCCTACAAAAGTAAAAAACAATATAAAATCTATATTTAAAAATTGGAATTATGCTTGCAAGAAATCTTAAATACGGATAAACACTAAAGTGTAAAATAAATATTAATAAAGATCAAGAAAAAAAAAATTTTTGTTGCATACTATAAACGGACAGAACTTTCCGGTAAACCTAATATTTGTATAACATACGTACAGTGAGTTTTATACACAGTTTTTCACGATTTTCTTCCGATTTTTCTATGATTTTCGATATTTTCCATTAACATATTTAAGTATCTACATCAAAAGTGCTGAAATATCGAAGAAAAAACCAAGAAGAAAATTGCAAAAATTGATTTGTATTTAGGTAAGTGATAGCAATAATAAAAATTGAAATTTCATACGTAACACAACGAGCTGTAGTGAGAACCGCATCGGCCGCAATAATGCTGCCGGAGCAGCGAAATTTGTGATTGGACATAATTGCGACCTGAAATTTGTAGTCAGCAGGCTTAGCTTCAAACCCATCGACAATTCTTCGAGACGGATGATGGGCTGAAATTAGCACATAACAGTTTCAGATCCGTTTCAGATCATTAATTCAAAAAACTTTTATATATTTGAAAATTTGAATTACCTAAAAATCCACAGTTTACTCCATACAGTAACACTAGATTAAGCAAAAAGAACACCTTCATGTTTATGTTGCTTTCAAGAGAACAGAGAAAATGTTTGTGAAAAATTCGCATTTACTTCTACATTGTTCCTTTATCTATAAAAATTCAAACGCAATCATATCAACTATTGTGATTTTTATTACCCAATACGTAGTATATTTAACGAAATCAATTGAAATATTTATTAGAAATTTGAAATTGCCTTCAAAGTTAAAAAAAAACATCAAATTGCAGCTTAATATTTCATCTGATTAAGGTATGTACGATTAAATCGAGACAATTTAATAACACATCTTTATTTTAAGTGGAAGTTTTGTTCAATTTTACATCTTTGTGAAAAGTGCATGTAGAAAAGCGCTGTTACTACAACAACAAATAGTAACATTTACAAATCAGTTTTCGGTCGTTCCTGAACCCAAGCTTTAATTTCCGGAATATCGTAGACCTTATTCTTTACCGCTTCAAGGTTTGGATAGTCATCGATCATGCGTGGCATGCCAATGAGGAAGGCCAATGTATCCACAAGCGCAGCAAAATATAAGTCCGCCCATGTTAACTACAAACAAATAAGTTGATGAATTAATTCATTTAATATTATGTAGGTAGGTAAATTAATTAGAATGTCTTAAAATATGAGCACCACACCACAATCTACAGAGTCAGGAGCGTAATAAAGAAAGGTGTGGCCCGACTAAGACAAAGGTTTTGAGGTCCTTATAAACCAAAGAATTGAAAATAAATTGGGGCGCAAAGTGGTATAGATAGGAAAAAATGAAGTTATTCATTCCAGAACTGCTTTAATAAACTAATCGTACCTTTTTGCAAGCCAAATGTCCTCCATTTTCCTCAGCAATCTTATCCAAGCGCTTAAGGACGTATGGCACAGTTTCATTTACCAATGAAGCCTTAACCGTCTCCTTATCTGCTGGTTTAGTGGCATAAAAATAAGCAGCAAGCTCTAAAAACAGAAACATCTACTTACTTAACAATCATTTAAAAAAAATTCAATTGATTTCGTTAGAGAACTGTCAGATTTGTACTAATATGGCGGCTGGAGATAAACTTGGTAAACCATAGTATTGTATCCACAGATGCCAAAGACGTGTTATTTTAAGACTTGTTTGTTTAGCTCGGGATAATTTAAAAGAAACTGCTATTGCGTAGCAGCGTTGTTGTATCGCTCGGAACGGACAAAAATCGGAAGTTGGAGTAGGATTGAATTTCAGCTTCACTACTCTATGCTTTGGCTTCAATCGAATAAAGAACAAATTTGCTTTTTACAAAGATTTTTTGAATTGGGTTGAATTAACAATTACATATTAATCAATTAATAATTTATAAATGTAGAATTTGCATATTAACCAATTTAAAAAATTGTGTTCTAGACGATTGAAGCCGAAGTTCAATCCTACTCCAACTTCCGACTTTCCTATGCATGCATTTTGAGAATTGCGCAGTCGCAATTAATTCCGAATGGCTAATTCGAGCAAACCTGGAGTATCACGTTATTTTTTTTAATTTTCCAGTAACTTACTATTAAGCATACTTAATAAATCATAATTCAATTCCTTTCTCGTTTAATGACTGAATGTGTTTAAATATATCAAAAATATTTTTACACGAAATAGGAAGAAAATACATATAGCCTAATTTATCGACATCCCCCATATTGCCAAAATTTTGACAGATTCATAAAAATCTAACTTACTCATACGAAGATCGTTGATGGTATCGACAATACCATCAATCTCCATATCCTCAAAAGCATCATCGCCGGTGAGTTTCACCTTCTTGGCAAAAAAGCGAGCGATTGACAGGCTTTGATTGTAGCGCTTTCCAGTCGCATTCACAGTCAGGATCGGTACCTGTCCAAAGGGCATATCTGCAAATAATTCAGTTAAGTATACATATATAATTTTAATTTAAACTGATAATCAACACTTACTTGCTTTCAATTCCGGCCATTGTTCGAATGTGAAGCGATCGTCTTCAAACTCAATGCCGCCGTACTTCATCAGAAAGCGGCATGGCTCGGCCACACCTCGCACGCCGAAATATGTCAATTTGTATGCTGGTGCCATGATTGCTGCAAAATCGTTTAACACTCAGTAGTAAGTACTTATGCAATTAATTAATGCTCACATCCGAATATATATACTCATTAGCGATTATCACGTCCGGGATGTGAAACCAAAATTTCAATGATAATTAACTGGTTTTTCTTTTTGTAAATTTTAGCTACACGCAAAAGTTGGTGTTTTTAGTATCTTTAAATGTGATGCGTTCCAAGACAAGATCAGCATTGTAAGATATGTGATGATGATAATTATAATATTTTACTTAGAGCAGGTGAAGGTTTCAAGAAAATTTTTATTTTTGGCAATTTGTATTCACGAAAGATGAAGGTGAAGAAGAAAAATGCCCAAATTATTAAATATACATTTTTTACCGCAATCGAAACGGGCATAAGAAGTCTATAATAAAATTCATGTTTGAATTTACGAAAATAAATCTCAAAATGTTGGTAGATAAATGTAAATGTAATTTTTAAAAGCAATCGAAGCGAGCGGGCATAGAGCTACTAACATAAACTACTCATTTAAATTTATAAGAGTGCGAAAATCGCTCAAAACGTTGATATATTAATTTAAAAGAGAGTTTTACTTTAGTAGTCCTTTCACAGTTAAAAATATATTTTCAATAAAATAAATATTCTTTAAAATATATGAAAATGTATGAAAAATCCGCAAAAAAATGATTTTCTATGATATACATAAATAATAAACCTTTTTTTTTTACATTTAGGGCGAATTTTGATTATTCTTTTTAATAAAAGTGGTGTTTCTCAATTTTTATTGTATAGTGAATTCAAATTATTTTAAAATCTGTCGCTTTTTTACGCACCAACCACACTTTGTATGAAAAATTAAAGTAAATTTTTTAAACAATGAAAATTTGTAGAAAATATCCAAGAACTGGTTTTCTTTGATGTATGTGAATATTATTTATTTATTTTTTGAGCGATTTTTAATTATTATTTTAACTGAAAGTGGATTCTTTCATTTTTTAATATAAAATGCATGAAAATTGCATTACATGGCAAATTTTCGCTATTTTTATCTTTTGCCAGAGTTGCCAAATTATGTAACAAGATAAAAGTATTTTGTTATCTAAAAATTTGTGAAAAACCTTCAATAATTGATTGTCATTGATGTACACGAATATTAATCATTCATTTTGTTCGTTTTTCGGGCGATTATTTATTATTATCTTTAATAAAAATGGATTATTTCGTTTTTTAATATAAAATGCATAAATATTACTTTATTAAATGGTAAATTTTCTTATTTTTAACGTTTGTCAGAGTTGTTACGTTTTGCAAGAAAATAAAAGTAATTGTTTTATCTAAAAATTTGTGAAAAGCCTTCAATAATTGATCGTCCTTGATGTACGTGACTATTAATAATTCATTTTTGTTTGTTTTCCGAGCGATTTTTAACTTCAATTTTTAATAGAAGTGGAGTATTTTATTTTTTAATATAAAATGCATGAAAATTGCTTTAAACGGCAAATTTTCACTATTTTTATATTTTGCTAGATTTGTCATATTATGTAACAAGGTAAAAGTAATTTTTGTGAAAAATCCTTAATAATTGATTGTCCTTGATGTACGCAAATATTAATAATTCGTTATTGTTTGTTTTTCAACCGATTTTTAATTATTATTTTTAATAAAAATGCATAAATATTGATTTAAATGGTAAATTTTCTTATTTTTAACTTTTGTCAGAACTGCCAGATTTTGTAAGAAAATAAAACTAATTTTTTATGTTAAAATTTGTGAAGAATCTTCAATAATTGATTGTCCTTGATATACGCGAATATTAATAATTCATTTTTGTTTGTTTTTTAGCGATTTTTAATTATTATTTTAAATAAAATCGGAGTCTTTTTTTGTTTCATATAAAATGCATAGAAAATTTTCTTAATTTTAACTTTTGTCAGAGTTGTCAGGTTTTATAAAAACGTAAAGTATTTGTTTTTATCTGAAAATTTGTAAAAAAAATTCAATAACTTATTGTCCTTGATGTATGTATGTAAATATTAAACATTCTTCTTTCCTTTATTTCAAGCAATTATTAGTCATTTCAATTTTTAATATACGACGCATTAAAATTTGTATTTTCATATTTCTTAATTTTTGCAAGAATTGCCATAAAATCTAATTACGCATCAAACGCTTAATGCACACACAACCAAAATTCTACAAGCCGGATGTATTTACTACACGTGTATCTAATTTTTTTCTAAAAAAGATCTTTGAAATACTTTCTACAAGGTTACGTGTGAACACATCATAATTACACGATGAATAAAATAAATAAGGAAAAAAAGCAAATCATTCTGAAGTTAAATTAAAGTATAAAATATAAAAGGAAATATACCTCAATTAATCAATCAATGTTATAGCAAAAAAAAAATTGTTATTGAATAAATATTGCACAAGATTATGATTTCTAATAAAAGTCGTACCTTTAAATTAAATGATTACTAGAATGTGTAAACCACTTTATTAATTTATAGTACGTATAATATAAAGGAAATATACCGCCAATCAATGGTATAGCAATATAATTTGTTATTGAATAAATATTGCACAAGATTATGATATCTAATAAAAGTCGTACCTTTAAATTTATTAAATATTTAAAAATTGTTGACTATTCAAGNTTAAATGATTACTAGAATGTGTAAACCACTTTATTAATTTATAGTATGCATAAAGGAAATTTACCGCCAATCAATGGTATAGCAATATAATTTGTTATTGAATAAATATTGCACAAGATTATGATATCTAATAAAAGTCGTACCTTTAAATTTATTGAATATTTAATATTTAATAACAAAATGACTATTCGAATGAGCAAAAACTAGAATACTATTTATTAGATAATAAATTCTACTACATTTAGAAATAAGTTAAATGATTACTAGAATGTGTAAACACTTTATTAATTTATAGTATGTATATTGTATATCGAATAGATAAGATTATGATATCTAATAAAAGTCTCGTACCTTTAAATTGATTGCTGCTGGTGTGCGCACGGTCTAAACGTAGAATGCCACAAACAAATGGTTACGACTAGTACGTGTATCAATTTTCTAGCGTTATCTACCAATACAAATTATATTATCTAATATTAATTCTATTTGTTTATGTATCAGTTTCGACACGTCTCGTATTTGCTATGATAAAGATGGCACTTGTTGATGATTGTTATAAAATTACGCGATTCATGCGAAAAGATACCAACCACACCAAGTGCAATGTAATTACCATAATAATAAACATAGAATGTTGCGCGAATGAGTCATACAAACTCTAGTTAAATGAACCGCAACTTGAGGCAACAATTTATTTAGTTAGATGGAATTGTGGCATTTCAAATTACATTGCTACGCATTACATTTATCTTGTTTAGAATTTATATAAAATGTGTATAAATGTGCTTATCACTATTAATATTAGATTAAATATGAGCTCACCGTTTGATAGGGCTAGTGCAGCTGCGGGCTGAATGATGACTGACTTTAATTCACTCTCTTCTAGAGTAATGTGAATGTAGCGCGGTGCGTTTTAAATTAAGGTTATTGCTTGTAAGTACATGGTATGGTGGCGTTATCTACGAATGCGTAGCGCAACCAGCAAAACTATTTTAAAATAACAGAGGCGGATAATTTGCATCATAGATAAGTCAGATTAGAAGTTTATGGTGTTAATTAATGTATTCAACACATTGCAAAAAATCAATTAGGGACAACATACAACATATAATAAAAAATAAAACAAGTCGGGTAGGAGCACAAGTTTATCGTTTATTTATTTATTGCATTTATTAACATGAAATATGAAAATATCGTATTTTTAGCGATTTTAGAAATTGCGATTATTGATTATTAGTATGCGTTTTGTGTTTATAAATCAGATTGTGGGCGCGTTTCCACCCATTTTTTGATCTCTGGAATGGCGAGTACGTTGTTTTTCACCGCATCCAAATTCGGATACTTCTCGGTGAGTGAGAAACCGACCATGTAGTTCAAGTAGTCCAAGAGAGCGGTGAAGTACAAATCGGCCCATGTTAGCTGGAAATTGCAGAGAGAATTTGCACGAAATTAATATACGCTACTACATGGAGAAGTTCTTTAAATTACCTTCTTGCAGGCCAAATGTCCATTGTTCTCTTGCGCGATCTTGTCGAGACGCTCAAGGTAGTATGGAATAGTTTCGTTAAACAATGGTCCCTTCTTGCTCTCTTTGACTGTTGGATCAGTTTCGTAGCTGTATAGGGCAATTTCTGTGCAAGGGAAACATTATTACTTAGGCGTACTAAGTGCGATGCGAATAATAGACAACTTACTGGTTCTCAAGTCGTTGATATTATCAACCATCGAATCAATTTCTAAATCTTCAAAATCATCGGCACCGGTCAGTTTTACCTTCTTGGCAAAGAAACGAGCCATTGCCATGCTTTGGTTGTATTGCTTGCCATTTGCTGTTAGTACTGGCACCTGGCCAAATGGCATCTCTGCAAAAATTAGTAATTGAGTAATCAAAAATTACATAAAAAAATAATATATTGATATAACCAGGAAATAAAATATTTTATAGTAAATGAGAAATGGCATAATGAGATAACTAATAAGGAATAATTAGGTAATAAAAAATGTCTATAAATTGATGGTAGATAATTAAGTTATACTACTAGTATTTTTAATAAAATATACTCAGGTTTAATTCTACATTAAAACGAGCTTAAAATGATGAAATTGGGTTTGGAAAAATGATAAAAACAATAATTAACAAATTATTAAGAATGAAGTGAAAACTTTGTCTATAAATTGACACTTTCATCATTTGAATTAATGATATTCTATTTATAATTTTGTAGTAAACAAACAAATTAAAAAAATATATGTCTCTAAAGTGAGAACATTTAAGTCAAACTTGAATGATTACTATAAACGTACCCAAAAGTAACTCTATTTATATATTAATATTAATATAAAATATACAAAGTTGTAAAAAACATCTGTGATAAACATATTGTTAATGAGATATCAATAATCACAAGAATAATTTGTCTACTAAGTGATAACATGTCAATAAAGTTTTTATGTTTACTAATATTATTAAAAATATTCAATTTATTTATAACTTGAAATAGTTCATTAAAAAAGATGAAATAATTGTAGTAATTGAAATTGAAATGATTCTATAAAATTAATAATTAGTAGGTAATAAGTATTTAAAAGTTGCATAACCGAATTGAAATTCTAAACTACTAGAAAACCAATCGAAAATATGTAAGTAAATGTTTACTAATCAACTATAACAAGTTAATCATAATGAGCTATCAAAAATTTAAAAGAAAATTTGATTTAAATCTAAACCGGAGTAACATTATAAAATATCAACTTTTGTCAATTAAAAATGAAATTTTAAAGAAATTGATAGCCCTATTGATTGATAATGAGTAATCAAACATCAAAAGAAATCAATAAAGTGAGAACTTCTAAGTCAAACTTGCATGATTACTCTCTAAAACTAAATACATATAACAAAAGTCTATTTATCTACAAATATTCAATTTTGCAAAATGATTATACAAAACTAACCTAAAAGATGAAATGTCATTCAGAACATTCATGAATTGTTTGTTGTGTTGCTTAGTTACTGCATGTATATATATCATTTTTTGCTTACTTGGTTTCAGTTCCGGCCATTCTTCTTTGCTGAAGCGCTCATCCTCGAATTCAATACCGCCATACTTCATCAAGAAGCGTGATGGTTCGGCCAATGCCTTAACGGCGAAATAAGTCAGCTTGAACGTTGGTGCCATTTCAACTGTTTGCGCTTCTGGTCGGAGATGGAACAGAAAAAAGGACAATACCACATCAAAATAAATAAAAATAAAAAATACTTATTCACTAAGATAACGAATAGATATGAAATTGATATGACAAACACTTGATGTTTGTTTAATAAACATCTTAAGTTATGTAATAGGGAATTAAATAATATAGCAGGGCAAATAAATGCGTGTGATGTACGGATTTCGATTCTCAACAAATACTAGATAACTTGTTTTTTTTGTTTCGTTTGTTTGTATTTACGTGCTCGATTTATCATCTACCTTCGAGTGAGAAAATGTCGGTCGTTTTGTGATTGCGTTTTATCGCATAGCCGTCCGAAATGTCGCTTTCTTCCTCCACGCTTAGCTTCTGGGAGGATGATATTACCGATGATATTACGTTGGCGGACATGCTGCTTATTCAATGCGATTTCAAATACGAAAAAGACAATAATTAGAAATTTATACGAGTGACATTGAGTTGACGAATAATCTACAATTATTTTAACTGTCCTGTCAGTTTGTGTGCCGCGTTGTTTTCACACAATATCAACGCACAAGCATTTAACCAACCATTTCAAATACGCCGTGCTCTATAAATAAATACCACGCCATATCATCATCTATTATATACTTCAATTTCATTTTCAGAATTATTCGCAGCGCAATGCAATTTAATGCAACAATCACCGATAACACATTGCAACAATAATAAATAAAAATAATTGGATTGACTGATTTATTATTCAGCAATTAATAACATGATTGTCAAAAAAATGTTTTAATTTGAAGGCAATTAATGGCTTTTGTGATAATGCATGATTTATAATCAAAATGACTCCACATTATCGTTTAAACAAATAATAATTGTTTATGTAACTTAAAAGGATTGCGCAAGTGTACGAAAATTATAAATTTCTAAATTTTTGTGATAATGAAAATGACATTTCCTTTCTTATAAACTTAGACTGTGCATTTGTCACGTCTAAAATTGTACCAAAACATCTTAAAATGTGTAAAAATTCCATTAGATTCTTATAAGAGAAAATAGGAACGCAAAAAACATGTGGTTTTGTGAAATAATAAAATAACTATAAAATTTTATACAACAATTACCCATAATGTTTCAACAATAATAAAAACTAATTGGATTGATTTATTATTCAACAGCAATTAACAACGTAATTGTCAGACTGTTTTAGTATTAACACAATTATAATATTTTTGTGATAAAGAATAATTTATAATCAAAATGACTACGCACAATATGTACTACTGCAACAACTAAAAATTGCTACTCGAATGTGTAAAAATGAATTGTACATTTACTTGTAAACAGAATTTTTTCTAGGTTAGGGATTTGCTAACCTCAAATTTATACCAAGCCTTTTTAAAAAATTCAGCGTTCGTTGCTGTTACTGTAATATAACTAAATAACCATAAAAAATAAACAACAATTACTTATATTAAGTGCATTAATTTTTTAATATTTAGCAATTAATATGATTGTCAAAAAATGTTGTCTTATTTACACAATTATAATATTTTTGTGATAAAAAATGAATTATAATCCAAATGACTTTTAATTTTATTTTAAACAAAAATGTTTTAGATAATAATTTTGCTACAGAATAAAATGACTACGCGAATGTTCAAATACTAAAATATTATTTGATAGATTGTTGTGATAATGAACGATTTTATAACTAAAATGATTGTACATTTTCATTTAAATAATAGTTCTACTGCATTTAGAAATGATTTAAATGATTACTAGAATGTGAAAATACTTTAATTTCTAGATTGTGATAATGCAGGATTTATAATCAAAATGAGTTTACACTTTCTTTTAAATATTTTTTAGGTTATGTTTCTTAAATAACTGCTCGAGTTGTGTTAAATTCTCATGAAACTTTGCAAACTCGTGGCGCTTGTAATTGTCCTTGCCGAATAACTAAATAGCAGTCAAATTTAATGCAACAATTGCCGATAATGTTTCAATAACTGGATTGATTTATTATTCCAGCAATTAACAACGGGATTGTCAAAAAAATGTTTTAATATTAAGGCGATTAATATTTTTGTGATAACAAATAATTTGTTATGTTAACAACAAATGCACAATTTAAGATTAACATAATAATCCTGCTACGTAAAGAATGGGTCTGAAAATATAAAAATTAATGCGAATGTTTGAAAATCTAATTAAATTGTCATAAAAAAAACTAGCAAACGGAATAAACGTTATCCTATACTTTGTTCCTATGAAATAGCCGCATTTTCTTTCTACAAAATATGTTTATTCTTGTGTTAATAAACAATTTCAGATCAAGGTAACTCTATACATTTTTAACACAATATTTTTTTAGATAATAATTCTACGACGTGTAAAATCGGTCTAAAACTTTTAAAATGACTGCAAATCTGTTAAAAACGAATAAAAAAATCTAGCAAACGCAAAAAACGTGACTCCACTGATTGTTTCTGTAAAATGGCTAAATTAAACTCTATCATTAAATGTTCAAAACATATTACTCAAGTTTTAATTTGTTTAAACATTATGTTTTTTTTTGGGAGATATTACAATGCGTAATTTTTTAGGTTTGCCATTGCTGGTTTAAAACATGCTAGTAGCCCTTCAATTTGTTTAAATTTTTATTAAACGAAATGGCAATGAATAATATTGTTGAGTTAATAAATAATTCAAGACCAAAATGATGATACGTTGTTTTTAAACAATATTTTTTAGATAACAATCAGTGGAAAAAATCTTAGAATGACTGCAAATTCTACGAGGTGTAAAATCGCTGAAAAAATCTAACAATTACTGCGAATGTGTGAAAATTCAATTATAATAGAAATTAAACTAACGCAGCAAAAATCGTGACCTTACTTATTGTTCCTGTGAAATCGCTAACTTAAACTCTATAATTAAATGTTTAAAACATATTACTCGCGCTTTAATTTGTTTAAAACATTATACGCATTTCATGTGAATCGCATTTTGTGTTTCGAATAAAATTTGATGTGAGAAAATAGCTATACGCTTGTTAGAGAAGATTCTAAGATCAAGGCCGAAAAGTTGTTTATTTTTTTCGTTCACATTTTATTCAAAACAACAAATAGTGCAAAACCAAAAAACCATCCTAAATAAAAAAAACGCATTGTAAGTGTTTGCTGCTTACAGCGTTGGTATACATATATGAGGTAACGTTATGCAACGTGAATGTGGATTGTAATAATAATGTTTATCAAAAATACACAATGCGTAATTAACATTAACAACAGCGAATGTATTTTTTGACCATGCATTTGTATAATATTCAAATAACCATGCATCTGTTATTAAAACGACGGCGAGGATATTTATAGAATCGAAGCGGTCGTTGAACAATTTTAATAAGTTAATTCAATGATTGCGTGGTAAATTGTATATCATTTGTAACCGCTGTCGTCGTATTCTATCTCTAATTATTCGACGAGTGAAATTAATGTGTGTAAGTACTATTAGTGCACTCACCTAATGAATTGATTGATTGGAATTACTGGTGTGTTGTTGTTCGATTTGCAGCAATTCTGTGGCGCCGATGAACAGAAAATGTGCTCTGCAAAGTGGGATTTAATAAAGCCGGTTATATACTTGACTTCGTTCAAGGTTAATAGTGGGAGATTCTAATGGGAATTTAAAGCTGAAATTTACATTAAAAATTTCATGATAAACGCAGTTTGCATATACATAGCTTTGCAATTATATTGGCACGCATAAAATTTGAAGTGAATAATTGCAATAGATTAAAATTGCAAGCGAAATATAAAATTTCTCTTATGCGACATCTAACAGTAAAAAGCCAAGGTTGCTAGACGTTATATTGTCTACATTTTTATGAATTCAATATCTTCAAAAAAAGTTACAATCAGAGATGATAGAATATTTATCAAAATCGCAACATTTATATTCATATTATTTAGGGACTTCATTGCCTTTTAAAGCTAAATATGATTTTAATATTTTAATAAATCACATTTTTTCACTTAATTTATGATTTAAAATAAATTTCCTTCCTTTTCCTATTCGTTATACATTGTATATATTCTTTTCACTACTGAAAAGTGATGAAAATTACTAAGCAACTAGACATGATAGGACACAATTATTGAAACCGCAACATCCCATTCATATTCTTTAGAGACTTAACTCGCTTTTCAAAGTTAAATGTGATTTTAACATAAAAAAATCATTTGTTTTCATTTAATTCTAGAGCGTTTAAATAAATAAAGTGTGAACAATTTTTCTCCTTTTCCATCTAGCCAACTACTTAAAAATCTATTGCAACATTAATATTTAAGGAATATAAAAAGGAAATCGCTTTATTTTGTAAGTCAAGAAATTATAACACCAACCAACGTTCAATTTCTCACAATTGCCGTTTCTTTTTATACTTTTATATTTAGTTTAAGATGGTGTACCTTCCTGATGATGAGCTCAAAAACATATCAAGAGCTTGAAACCTTGATTTATAATATAAATTGATTTTTTTTCTATAGCAAATCATATTCTACAAGTATTTAACTGGCAATAAATGTATTGACATATATATTTATTTATTTTACTTTTCAGAACTGGATTCTTATCAAATAATTATCTGTTATCAAATGTTTTTAAAATAGATTCAAAACTCTATCCAATATTAAATTAAAGAGTAAAGTTACCAATATTGCTTACTGTTGGTATCAAGTCTATTTTTCTCGTAATGTTACCACTGGATCTATTTTTCATTTCATTCCAGGTAAATAAATATAAATAACAATACCATAACTAGGATTACAAACAAGCAGTCAATTGAAGAATAAACAATAATTATACTTTTATTTATTTACATATTGCCTAAATATATACTTTATGTCTTTTGGTTACTTAATCACATTTCACTCTTGAATATCACTAGGTATACAAAACAGTGTTTTTGATGCATTTAATAAAGGATCGTTCACTTCTTCTGAAGTGTTTCTGTCGGACGATTCATCTTCGGACGATTCCATGTCGGCAAGTTGATAGAAAAATGATTTTCGGCATTCATGTAACGATTCATTGTGTGCTTCCAATTGTAAAATTTTGTCTTCTAATAAAATTAGTTTCGTTTCCAATTTCAAATTATCTTCTTCTAATGTTTCAGCCTGGAATAATGAAATTTAATCAATAAATCACATATTACGTTTGCATAAGAAAAACGATAGGTGTTTACTTCTTCTACTTTAGATGAATTTTGAGAATCATTGATCGATATAATTGATGTCACTGAATCTTCACGACAGGCATAATTTTCACGATATACGGTCAGTTCTTCTTCTAGTTCAAATATTCGTTGGCGCGAGTTTTCCAGGTCATGTTTAATTTGGCGATTTTCATCTTCTCTAAAACGTAAAAAAAAAGATTATTTCACATTGTGAACTCGTTAAAAAATTAAACAATGACTAAAACAAGACACAAAAGATTTATGATAGGCCAGTGAGTGTCGAGGATTTAAGATTCATATTTTTTTCCCAAGAAATTTGTGATAAATAAATGTCAATTTACATTTGGTGGTTGTATAGAATAGAGCGCTATACATCTTGAATTAAAATCTTCAATTTACGCTAAAGAAAATGGACGAAATAATTATAAAGGTTGAAAAGTTGTTTCGCAAGTGAGCATTATTCTAATGAAATTTTATCGTTGCTTTTAAGGCCGCTATTAAAAGATGACCAATGTCACTTGCTAACTATTTTTAAAACAGAATATGTATAATACGAGACATTTTGGGCATCGGTATCAACATTAAAAAGGAAATGAAATGTAGTAGAAGCGTGCTACCGGATGCGACAGCTTACAGCTTATGATCAGCTTACCTCAGAGCAGTGATTTTCAATCTTTTTTCATTCTTGGCCCCCTTTTTTAATAAAATTATCCTTACGCCTCTCTGGCCACAAGTAATAACTCAATTTCATAAATATTATGTGCCTCTCAAAGCATAGAGCTTCTTAAAATATAATACCACACAAATCGACGAAAATCGAACAAAACTTTAAAATTCCTTTGTTTGTTGGATAAAATCAAGCAAAACTTTAAATTTTGCTCCGACTTTGGTAATTTCTATCGCATTTCAAAAACGATATAATTAATGATATATATATAATTACGCGCCCCGTTACAATATTCTTGAGGCTCCCCAGGGAGACGCGCCTCACAGTTTGGAAACCACTGCCTTAAAGCATTTCTACACCCGCCCTTCCCCCTTTTTCTTATCAAATAATATTTGAGCACTTCTCAATACATGTAAGAATACAATTTAATAAATGCGGGGTGGTAAAATCAGCAAAAATCAACCAAAATTCAAAATTGTCAAAGTGCTTGTTGAATATAATAAAAAAAACAATAATTTTTGCTTCGATTTTTGCTGATATCTGTTACATTTATAAGGAACTTACAACTTTTTCATCTTATTTGCTCGTTTATCTGCCATATCTTGAAACGCTCGTTGTAACGAATCTCGAATTTCCCTTTCGTCATTTATCTTTAGTTCCTCGTGGACCGTTAGTTCATTGTATAACATTCGTATGGTCTCTTCTAGTTGCTCAATCTTACTATTCTTCTCTTCTAACTCTCTGAAATAACTTACACTTGCCAATTTACTAATAGACGTAGATTTCTTCACATATTGTATTTCTTGGGCGATCGCAGAGAAATTTAGCGTATGCATACTTTCATCAAACATATTGTGTATTGGATTGATATTTACAATCATTGCTATATCTTCCAGTCCTGACAGCGCCAATTGGAATAGTTGCGTTAGTTTCGATTCCCTAAACGGCACCATCAGCGATTTATCATTGATTCGCTTCGAATCGCGAACCGTTTTTATGCATTTTCCCAAAACCATTAACGAATTGTTGATGTTATTCGATTCGCGTAAACGATCGCCGACATTGTGCGTCTTCTTCGAGCGTTCAGAACCAGCTAAATCGCAGAAGTTTATTTGGCTAATGTAGGCGTCATTCTAAAATTCAATTTAATTCAATGCTATAGTAACAAGATAAAAAATATTAACTTGATTATTATAATATTGTTATTAGAGTTAAGTCCACATTTTGCTCTGAAATTATTCTTATTTTCTTAGATGAATTAATAATTATTATTCCGTTCAGCATATAATTCTCTTTCTCTTAGAGAATGTTGAAAACTTGTTCGCACAGAAATAATTAGAGATAAACAATATCAGAAAAATGCAGCATATTCAATTTTGTTAAAGAAGATGAAAATGAGAAAATGGGAGTGACAGACAAGGTGATCTTGCGATGAGTGTTTCATCATCTAGCGTATCAAAATATGATTATTACTCATAACATCACCTTCTCGTATTACCTAGTATGTGTTATTTTGCTCGTAGTTGCAAAAAAAATTTTTTTTATTTGATTTTAACACGAAACCTATTAATATTTAATATATTCCTATTTCTAGCATAGAAATCCGGTCAAAAGACCAGTTATGGTATGTTTAGTGTTAAAGAAATGCCTTGATTCATTTTGTACTCGTCAAAATTAGAATTTGCAGCAGCGATATACAAAAAATATTCACATTTCACAAGCTTTTTGAGCCGACATTAAAGTCGTGATGCACTTGAATTCTCTAATGTTCGTGTTCCGCTTGCTAGAACTTCAGATTTGTCCTCTATTGCTGGTATTGCGTTTGCCAAACAAAATTATAAAAATACTAATCTACATATATGTCTTCTTTACTATATAAAAGAAGAAAAATTTGAGGAACACTGCTCTAATTATATCATCGCGTACAACTTTGACTACGCCACACTCCACCACATCACGCAATAGTAGAAATCGAAAAGTAAATATGATTTACTATATGCTACTTTATCCACCAAGAAAAGGGAATGATTTTAGAAGAAAATAAATGAAATAAAACAATAAAGTCTGAAAATTTATGAATTGGTCGAATAGTACTGTACTCACTTCTAATAGTTTTGCTTGAGCCAAGGTAACAGTAAATATACAGTGACTACGGCTCGAATGAGAATTGACGGAGGTGGAAGCGTATTTCAAATTGTGCAAGCCGTATTGTAGTACTTGGTACGCTTCATTTCCGGAAGATACATAAACTTGTTTCAATTTCTTAATGTAGGTGTACTTGTTATTATTGCAAATTCGTAGCTTTTCTCGCGGTTTATTTGTAACAATATTTTCATCAAGCAGATCAAATACTTGCTCGTTGTAGATTTCGGCAAAGGACACCCATACAGCTAGGGCAACGTCTTCGTAGTAATCGGCTTCCGCCACCGCTTCAATGCTTAATCGTTGTTGCATCATGCTGAAATCATTCCAAAATTTTAGCATTCAATGGGACATTATATTATATTTAAGTCTTAATCGATCATTAAACTATCTTGTCTAAAAATTGTTTTTGTTTTTAACTATTCAAAGTTATAAGTTTATAACCCATAATAAATAACGCAAAAATACATTCTATGGAAGCAATATAAACAAAGCAAATTCATATAGTATTACAACTGAATAGTGATGTTCAGAAATTTTAATGACCACCAATCCAGAGATCATGGTTTTCCCTTCTTAAATCACGATTGAGATTTCAAATACTTCTAGTTAATTACATAGTGAGTCGCATAGATTCAAAACAAAAAGAGAATAAAACAACAGCTCAAGTTCATGATTAGGTCGCAAATTTGGGCTGCGGCTTGTAAAGGTTAAGAACCACTGCTCTAAGTAAAGGACTTGAAACTGATACCATGGATATTGAGTGGTTATGCTAAATAAGCTACTTAGTTTCGTTTTCTGAAAATGTTATTTAACCTAATTATACAATACCCATCAAATGCCTCCTACTTATTTTTATAGAAAACAAAAACTTAAAATTGATTACTTTTAAACATTTGAAATCCACAGCGCATTTAACAAGAGTGACATTGACTAATTAAGAGTTTCTGGGCTTAGAGATTCTTACAACTTTCATTCAATCAGTTGACCATCTTCTGCAACTAATACATTTTAAGTTATTTGAACAAGTGTTGAGTTATTAGTAAGTAACTTAAAATCTATTGTGAGTTAATTGGCTGAACCGCACGATAATTAGCAGATATAAATTGAATTCAATTGCAACTATTTCAACAACCTTCTGAAGAATAGGTAAAAATAATAATCGATCAACACCCAAATATAATTCACATTGTAAAAGAATTCATTATCGTGGAAATATGATATAAAACTGATGAATATTAACCGATATGTTTCTAGGTGCAGGTTCGGTTCTAAACAGTTTCTTGAATTCGATAGTAATTTATTTAAAAATTGTCGTTCTTCGTCTCTATCGGCTGTATTCAGCCATTGTACATTCGCCTTGGCACCTGTATTTGTTGGTTTGATGCTTGGTGTTGCGGCTAACGGAGGTAGTGTTCTGAATAAATATTCTAAACTTCTTGGAATCAATCCCGGTTCATCAGCAGTGCCAATCATTGTAAATGTTTTGCCTATGTGGGAAGAAAATAGCTTATTTATTATTACATATAAGGCGTATCGGAAAGTTTTGCCGTTTATGGAATAAAATAAAAATAATACATTAATATTTTTCATGTGGTAAGTCAGTTAAAAATTAGTAAAGATTCCACACTTATTGTGAACTATTGCAAACCATATTATCCTATTTTTTGATGCATAAAATTGCCATCAAATTTCTTACGGTAGTGTAATACAGAAAACATTTTTTGGGAACGGAATAAACAATAGATAAAAACTATGTGTGTGTGTCATAAATTTTTGACTTGACGTTATATCCCCCATTTTCTCTCAATGAAATAATTGGATAACGCAAAACAAGCTTAAGAGGGCCAAGTACCCATTGTTTAATTTTCTAATTGGCTAAGATTTAAATCTTTATAGCAAATGATTAAGACAATGCCTATTTAGAACATTAAAATCAACCCTAAAAAATAAGTTTTTTAAAAGTTTTAAAAGTTATCACAATCCTCAAAAGAAATTAAGAATATAGTAGTTATGATTTAAACCATAAACAGATATAACTTTCCGATAGACCTTATATCATTTGGCAAAATTACCAGCTCCAGACACCCCATAGCACAGTAAATTAGAATTTCTTCCATTAATAAAGTTCAACATTTTCGGTTTTACTACGTAATTGAATAGTTCAAGCTGTTCGGTGTTTGGTGGAAATACCTTCGTAAACGTATAAATTTTATTAAGATCCATATCATCTCGTTTATTTTTTGCAATTTGTGAATCTGATGGAACATGACAACAGACAGAATTATTTGAACATTCATATATATCAGTATCATCGCAGCGCTTAATCCTTAAATATACTTCGATTTGGTCAGTCTTTAGCTAAAAGTACAGTACAGTATAAGTATAATAGTCTCTAGTATGTGATATCTTTCACTTACTGATTCATTTTCTTCGTATTGTTCTTGTAAATTACATCGTGCATGAATGTCATACATCCGATCCAATGATAAAAGGCTTGGATCATGGGCCTTAATGTAACTGAATTTCTGCTGGGAATCACTGAAAAAGTCGCTCATATTTGTAATTTAATTATACCTGTGTAAAGACCACAAAATTTATTTACAAAAAAAAACCGTTTAAAATGAAGGTTAAAACTATTACCAATCTAAAATTTTATTACTATTAATTAAAAAAAAATAAAAATTCAAAAATGATTATTTTTTCTAAATCAATAAATTTGCCCATAATATATGTTAATGAAATTTAATTGAATTTAATGCAAAATAACGAAATAAAAAATTTGTTATTTGGCATCATTCAAAGTGTCCTCTGTGAAAATTTATTAATTTAACGTTATAATTTATTTCTAATAGATAGCCTCGTGATGGTAGTTTGGTTGCCTAGGAAAGGAAGTTCATTCAAAATAACAACATGTTGAAAAAGTGAGGTTAGGTTTTATACTTCTGCATCTCTTTCGTTTATATTTTAAGCGTAACTTTACGCATTTATTACAGGTTTTTATTATATTTACATCCAGTTATTAAGAAATGTTAATATATAAACACAAGCCACAACATTTTTAAAGATTAAGCTGTAAATATGTTGGAACCGGCAAAAATTCAGAAACTGGATCAGGTTGTAATAAATAGAATTGCAGCCGGTGAAGTAATTCAACGACCAGCCAACGCTTTAAAAGAACTCATTGAAAATAGGTAAAACAGTTATATCTATAGTCATTAATTAATAAATACTAAATTAAGTAATATTGTAGTCTTGATGCACAATCAACAAATATACAAATTACGGTGAATGAGGGTGGCTTAAAACTACTACAAATCACCGACAATGGCACTGGTGTGCGAAAGGAGGATTTTGAGATTCTTTGCGAACGTTTTACAACATCAAAACTACGCGAATTCGATGATTTGAACAAGATATCGACGTACGGATTTCGTGGGGAAGCATTGGCAAGTATTAGCCACGTTGCACATTTATCTATTAAATCGAAAACCGTCAACGAAATATGCGCGTACAAGTACATATTTCAATTTATTTATCCTTAAACTAGCATTTGTTAATATTGTTACTTTAGAGCAATGTACCACGATGGAAAACTGAAAGATAAAGTTACGCAAATTGCTGGTAATCAAGGCACGCAGATCACTGTTGAGAATTTGTTTTACAACATGTCGGCGAGAAAGGCAGCATTACGTAGTCCAGGCGAGGAGTATCAGAAAATTGCCGAGGTTGTTGGCAATTACGCCGTGCACAACTCATCTGTTGGTTAGTTAATTAAACATTGCAATCCGTTTTTATGTTTAACACAAAAGTTGTAAAGGTTTCAGTTTAAAAAAGCTTGGAAAACGGGTGGAGATTCGCACGCAAAAGGATTCAAATGTGATTGATAATATTCGTATGATTTATGGACCAGAAATTGCCAAGTACGTTGTAGAAGTTAAAACTCTATTAAATAGGGGACAGACTAAAAACTTAACTGAAAATGAGACAAAAAAGTATTTCTTGAGTTTGCCATGTTGTAGTGAAGTATGCATCCAGCTATAGGCTTTAGTAGAGGGATGTAGGTACATTTTTTGGACATTAAATCTTTAACTTGTAATAGGGTAGACAAATATAATAATACAACAAGTTAATAAGTCAGCAGAAAACTTTCTAGAATTTATTACATTTTGTTTAATATTTGAGGGGCTGAAAGAGTTTTTTATGTTAAACGCTTTGAATTTAAATATTTAAATGAACAACAAAACGCGAATTATCTTACAGATAATCCAATTTTGAGGTACAGGATAAGCCAACTAGCACTGATGAAACATACAAATCACTATAATTACAATTTAAGATCTTTAAACCATTTGTTTAAATTTTCAATCAAACGAATATCTTTGGCTAAAAGCATATTTTATAGACTTTTTACAATGTACAAATAAAATTACTTAATGGCCATTGCATTTGAAAGAAGTGCAGTTATAAGCAAAGAAAAAGCTTCATTACGTAACCACAGCATAGGGACCATCTAGAAATATTTTTTATTTTAACCAAGGATGTTTACGACATTACTCCATTTGCTTTGGTGATCCTGCATATGATTAACAATATTTTTATAGGGAGTTGTTAAAATTTGAATTGGAGAATGCCGAATTTTCATTTAAAGCTTCTGGCTACTTCACAAATGCTAACTATTCTTCCAAGAAAATGCAATTTGTGCTATTTATCAATCATCGCTTGGTTAGTAGCCAAGGTAAGTTATTCTATATTCTAATAAAATTTAAGTGCTATAATGTACTCTAATGTTTCAGGTTTGAAAAAGGCATTAAGTCAAGTTTTCTCTATTTACTTACCGAAAAATGCCAATCCATTTATTTACCTCAGCTTGGAAGTAAATCCACAAAATGTTGACGTAAATGTACATCCCACAAAGCATGAAGTATTATTATTGAATGAGGAAAATATTGTAGATCTAATTAAAAACGCAATCGAAACTAAATTATTAGGTTCAAATCAATCAAGAACGTATTTAATTCAAGTATACTCTTTGCATTTATGAAATACATAAACATTTTATTACAATTCTATTTTAGGCAAAATTACCTGGATTCAACACTGATGAAGACAAAATCAATAACACAACTTTAAATAAAAGTGTACATCCCAAGGAAATGATACGAACTGATTCCTGTTCACAGAAATTGGAGCAATTTTTTGGCCCAATAGTGCAACGCCAAAAATCTGAAGAAGATGCTAATACAATAGCGAATGAGAATTTGGATCGTATACAACGATTGGAAACGAAATTATTCGACTACTCACTCACCGATAAGAAAATAAAATCCACGCAGAGCAATTTCAATAAGGAGCAAAAGATTGTGGTCAAGCTGAAAAGCGTGCTGGATATGCAAAACGCCATTGAGGATGAAAACAATGATGTGTTGCGTGAAATATTCGCCGAACATGTCTTCGTCGGCGTCGTGAACGCAAAGCAAAGCTTAATTCAGCATGGCACTAAGTTGTATTTGTGTAATTCGTTTCGAATACTTCGTGAACTCTTCTATCAATTCATCATATTTCACTTTCAAAATTTTGATGTATTTACCTTCAAAAATCCGTTACCAATCGTCGAATTAGCAAAAATTGCGCTAGACCAACCAGAAAGTGAATGGAGTCCTGAGGATGGAGATAAATCAGAGTTGGCACTTCGAGTCGCTGAAATTCTTATTGAAAAAGCGGAAATGCTGAATGAATATTTCGCGCTGCGCATTGCAAACGATTGTCTAGTTACGATTCCAGTATTAATTGATAAATATATGCCAGCTATGTCTGCACTTCCAATGTATATACTGCGCTTGGCAACTGAAGTAAATTGGAGGAACGAACGCGAATGCTTTAAAAGCTTCGCCAACGAAACGGCAATTTTCTATGCGAGCATCGAAGAGAAAGGCGAATGGCAGTTCACCACCGAGCATGTACTTTATCCAGCTATCAAAGAGTATTTTTGTCCGTCGAATGATTTTCGTGAAAATGGAGCAGTGCTAGAGTTGACAAATTTACCAAGACTGTATAAAGTGTTTGAACGTTGTTAATAAACATACAAAATGCTATTTTATATCAAATTTTTGATTTTGCCCTGACACCTATTAGAGAATGGAGAAATGAAGTATAGAGAGACAATCTTCTTTACAAAAATAACGCGCGTATTAAAACATAACCTTACATTTTTGTAAAAGTCTGTACAAAGAAAATAAATAGAATTTATAAATCATGGATAGCGAACATGGTGAAAGTATTGTAGAAACTATCCACAAGAAAGGTCGTCACAGGAAAAAGCAAATGTATATTGAAATTAGGAAGCTGATGGAGTTTTATCTTAGTGATTCAAACATACGAAAAGATCGTTTCTTTGCTGGACTGTTGGAAGAAAATGAATGTTAGTATATAAAAGGATAACCAACCACATAGAATACTAATTAATACACTTCTTTTTTAGATATTGATATTGAAATCTTTCTTAATTGTAATAAAATTAAGAAACTAACGGAATCTGCAAAAGATGTCGTGAAAGCATTGCAAAAATCTGAATTCTTAGAATTGAATGAGGACTGTACAAAGGTTAAACGCACAAAACCAATACAAGAGAAAATTAATGTAGAAGAATGTACCATTTACGTGCAACAAATATCATCGGATGCAACGCATGAATGGCTGATGGAAATATTTTCAGAGTTTGGCAAAGTCGAATACGTTTCCATTCCTAAATACAAGGCAAATAAACTAAATAAAGGTTTTGCTTTTATTGAATTTGAGCAAGAAGAGGAAGCCAAACGGGCTCTAGATTATTTTGAAAGTATAGGCTGCCGAATATCCTCACAAATTTCACCAGATGTGTTAACAAGTATTAAAAATTACGTGCCGGAATCTAAAGAGAATAATTCAAACAATGGTAAAGTAGATAGTAAAAACGACGAAGCGAAGAAGGAAGTGATGGACGATAAACTTCCTGAGAAAGGAAGAGACGCGGCTGAAGAAATTGCTAAGGAAAAAGTTGACAAATCAGAAAAATCCAAAATGCCTGAGAAAGCCAAAGACAACGTTAGCGAAACTATGGAAGAAAAAGTGAACGACGCTGGCGAGACTGTTGGGGAAGAAATGGCTGATAAACCAGAAAAACGGAAACTAAATGATGATAGTGGTATAGATGAGGAGGGAGAAAATGCAAGTAAGAAGATGAAGTTGGATGATAGTAAGGATGAATCTGAGCACAAGAAAAAGAAGAAGAATAAGAAAAAGCAGCAGATGAAAGCGTTAGGTTTACAACTCCTTCCAAAGTGAGTAAATAGATGATAGGTATTTTTGGCATGAAAACTTTCTTGAATGTTCTAAGTCAAGGTATAACTTATATACAACTTTTGCATTACTGTAATCATAAATACATAATAGAGAAACAAATATACTTAGAGGCAGATAAATTCATGTAACTGTAAAGCATCAAATGTATAACTAATTATATTGATTGCTATTTATGTTTTTCTATATCAAAGCATAAACATTCATTCCTGACAATTTACTTGTATGCTCTGAAGCCGGGATATACTTTTTTGAACAAAATCTTCATAAATTGTACAGTCGTCGAAAATGTTTCCAACAACTAGATACCAGAGAATTATTTACATAATTCAAATTAACTTAAGGAATGAAGGAAAGCTTTACTGTTTAAGATTCTGAGTGGTTTATTAAGGCTTCTAATGTTACAGTTAGTTTTAAATGTCTTTTTCTGCATCATTATGCCAGTATTTGAAGACAATGCGTCCCCTATTATACAAATGTGTTTCAATTCTTCGAAAAGTTTGTTTTATTTAAGGATTTTATGTTTATTTTAGATCGGAATGGAGAAAATTGCGAAATAAATATCTAAATATGCAACGCGAGAAAATGAATCAGTTGAAAAGCCATTTGCGCAAGTCGCGCTTCAACCGCTATGAAGAAAAAATGGATCAGAGTGATGGGAACGACAATAAAGAAGATATAAAGAAAGAAAATAAGCTAGAATTTATACCGGGCGTCATTGTAAAATTACTTTTACCTGAACCTTGTATTGAAACAAAAAAATTGAAGGTAAAGTATTTGAATAATATAAAAATATATTTGTATATATCATTATTGTATATTTAATAATGATTTTGCAGACGGAGTTGAAATCACAAAATCCAGATATTAAATACGTTGAAGTGCCGATTACTTTGAATAGCGATCAAGTATTTTTACGATTCGACAAGAGTTCATCAGCAAAGGCGTTTTGCGACAACTTTACAAAGGCTACTTGTGAAATTCTCACTGGTGATGAGGAGGCGAGTTATTGGGAGCAGATAAACAATGAGCGAATACAAAAGTTTAATAAGAGTAATAAGAAGCAACGGGGTCGTGAAAAACTACTAAAGAAGGCCGAAAGGGAGCTGGGCAAACATATACGCTTCGATGAGCCTGAATAATTTTATTATAAATTGAAATTAATTTAACAATAGTAAATTTTTTCTTAATTAAGTTTACGAGTCGACTACCATCTTTTACCACCTCCGCCTCCTCTTCCACGGAATCCACCACCTCCGCCACCGCCTCCTCCACCTCCACGACGGAATCCACCACCGCCGCCGCCGCCTCCTCTGCCTCCAAAACCACCACCGCCTCCTCTACCAAAGCCACCACGACCTCTACCACCGCCGCCTCGTCCTCTTCCGCCTCCTCCACCACGTTTTTGTACACTTCCAGGCGCTTTTGGTAGGAATCGTTGCAAAGGAAGTAACTTTGCTGGATCAATGAATAACTGCAAATAGAAAAACATATTAATGTCTTTAAAATTATTATCGACATTGATGAATTATGTAAATTTACCTTTTGCTTCTTCTGAAAGCTTGATGCTTTCATATTATCTCCTAGTCGTATCGAAACGTAGTAGTCTCTCAAATTCCCAAAAATCTCGTCAATTTTTCCAATCGGTTCCTTATTTTCTAAGTAGATAGGTGCGTTGAAAAACGGAACGTCCTCGATTTCAACCTTACATATTAAATCATCCTGAGCGGTGTAGTCAAAATAACCTAGAGGAATCACCCTAGAGGGGGGTTCATCAAAATTCCTGAAACCACCGCCTCCGCGTCCACGTCCTCCTCCTCCAAAACTATTTCGGCCACCACCGCCACCACGTCCTCCTCCGCCGCCTCCTCTAAATCCGCCACCACCACCGCCTCCTCTATGTCCGCCACCACCGCCACGACCTCGTCCAAAACTCATCTTTTCCTGCAAAACGCACGTGGAATTATAGAACATAACCTAAAATTCTTAGCATGATTATAACTTACTTATTATTATATAAAACACAAATCTATCAATATAATTTTGATAGGAAAATTATAATACAGTTAATTAACAGTAATGATTACAACACAAGCTAATATTTACTAGCGAACATTCAGAATTATAACGCGGCGCTGTTTATCAACATCAACAACATGTAAACGTGCAGTGTGGGTAGCCCGCACAAAATGTAAAAAATGAATTAAAAATATAGAATTGTATTACAAAGGATTGTTTTACTGCTGAAAAAAATAATAAGAACAATAACACTCTTAAAAATAACTCGAGAATATCATAATTTAAGAAAACTTGAATTTATTTTGTGTAATTTTTTTTTTTGTGTAAATGGCAATGTCGCTGAAAACATACCTAAGCGCGGCAAATTTAAAAATTGTTAATCAAATGTATATTTTTAATATTTTTTGCAAAACACTACCATTTTAATTCAAATAAAAAAGTAAAACATTAGATTCAATTGCATGATAAACATATACTTATTTACTATCTATTAAAGGAAGGCCAGATAATGAAATAACAACTTCGTTTCGCTCCGGATTCCGATGCTTATTTCCGAATATTATTTTGTTTTAAATTAAGTTTTTGCTTAGAAAGCTTAGAAATCGTAACCAATCTGTCGTCAAAACAAATTTTGTTTTACACTTCGGTCTTGTCGTCAGCACGTTCTTGAGTAGTCTCCCACTTTTGTGTTCACATTCGTTCGCGAACGATGCGTCCCATGGATGGTGCATCACTCTCTGTAAGATATCCCAATTCTTTTTTTAATTTGAGATTCAGTTTTTGCTTAGCAGTCGTTAACGTAAGTTTTTTGTCGTTACTAAATTAAAGCTCTGGTTCATTTTTTCAAGTAACTTTTCTCTTTCCTTGGTCAATTTCAGCCCATATTATACTCTTGTGTTTGGAATGCAGTTCTTCATTCTTTGTTTTATGACTTTTTTTATTCTTCGAAATGTTACGCATTTTGGGGAAAAATATGTTAGAAGGCAAAGAATGGAGGCTGCATTGCAAACAAAAGATAGAAATATGAGCTGAAATTGACAAGAAGAGAGAAAACGTACTTGAAAAAATTAATTAAAGCTTTAATGTAATTACGACAAAACTTGCGATGACGATTTCTAAGCAAAAACTCAATCTCAAATTTATTAACCAAATTAAAAAAAGTATTCGGATAACTAACTGAAAGTGATGCACCATCAATGGGAAGAATCGTTCGCGAAACGCGTGCAGACAAAAAGGCACAAAACTACAAAAAAGAACAGAATTGCATAAACCTAAAAATGACGGCTATGTACGTCATGAATGCAACGCCAACTTGAACGAACAAAAGAAATCAGTGAAGTATTAATGCAAAATGCCGCTTCCATACAACGATGAAATTAAGAAGACGATCGATCAAGTAAGCGCCTGAGAACACCAAAGCAGAAACTTGTACCGCCAAATACTGGTAATCAGTGCCCAAAAGAAAACTGAATAATCCGCAAGAATTGTGAATGGTACTATCGCATCCGATATGAAAATAAGAATTCTATTAAACTCGCCTGAAAACAACACCAATACAGAGAAGTGCACCGCTATATATTAGTAATGCTACAGCCAACAAGGTAAAACCGAATGTTCCAAAAGTGTTATGATTTGAATTACGGCATCCGACGTCAGTGGTACTCAATTTTGTCGTGAGCTGTATACTACAAGGAAAGTTAAGAGCACGGTGAAATGTTGCCTGAGAACAAACATCAACGCTGAAAAGTGCATCGCCCAATATTGGTAATTCTACACTCCAAGATAACGTCCGCTAACGCAAACTAAGACGAAGACGAGAAGCCGATTTCCTACAACATTGAAAGTAAGATGAAGTCACCTGAGAACACCAATGCAGAAACTTGTATCATCACATATTTGTAATGCTACATTCCAAAATAAAATTGAAAATTCCATAAGTGGTATGACTCTTATTGCGGCATCAGAAGAAAGACGAACTTGCAATTCCATTATTTGGCCGTTCCTTGATGATCGTGAATAGGTATGCGAATGATTGTTTATTCATAAAAACTTAAAACATTCCTTTAACAAGATGGACGACTAATTATTAGACATATAAATATTTTATTAAAAATACAAGCAATGTAACAAGGCAATCTTATAATCTATATGTAGCCGAATTGGAAGTGATTGCATCATAAATAAATGTATTGTTTAATGGCTTATATTGATGTGTAATTAATTTTATAACCTCGTGACTAACACAACCGCCTAAAATCGCCGAAATCGAATGTAATTCGGCGCCGCCGTAACGGCACACTTCGTGCACACGTTCGTCGCGCAATATTGACGCACAACCCCATTCGGTTAATAATTTTCCAATACTTGTCTTTAGTTTTAATACATCAGGTTCGACATGATCGTCAAACTGACCTGGATAGGCATTAAATTCGCTTATGAAACGATCCAAACCGCGTAAAATAACGTAGTACATCATCAGACTATCGGGATCCTCTAAATAACCACTTATATCGAGCGAATTCGATTGGTATTCTTCGGCAATCGACGTGCCACGCACAACGTACAGCTCGCTGGCATGTTTGCAGAATAATTTCACATCGTTTTCGCTAATCGCATCCGACGATTGGTTAATATTGCGCAAGATTTGGGTGACGCGCCGATGTACCGCTTCAATTTGTTCGTTGGCGCGCTTTTGGTAGATTTGTTGTAACGTTATGTAGCTGTTGGTATCTGCAGCCATATCTGGGAGGCTGCCACGCACTGGAAGACTTCCCTCACTTTGGACGAGTTCTCTGAGTGCGGCAACCATTACCCAAAACGGTGAACTCTATAAATAAATTAATAAAAAAATATTTTGAGGTACTAAGTACTAAGTAAGTATCATGTCCTCCAATCTGTAGCAAACACGTGATACAGAAGTAAGTCATTAAAGACGTTAATTATAGATGCGCAAAAGAAATTAGTCATGTATAGGGTTTACTACAGAGTGGGAGGTACGGTTTTAACCATCGAGGTATATCTTTCTTGGAACTAATAATTATGACTTTTGCCCAGGGTAGTTACATTCTTCAATCTTAATAAACTTATAAGTAGTAACAAATTTTCACAATTTGTGCAATCAATCAGTGTACCAGTTGACTTACATTCTGTGATAATGTTGCGCAATTTGCATCATCTAAAATGTTTTGCACCTGCGTTGGAATCTTAGTCTGTCCTAAACTTGTATTGACGTAATGTATTGCTTCCTTGAAATTTTCCTCCAGCTGCGTTTCATCACTGAACGTATGTTTTATCATATCACGGAGCTCATTTTTTTCAAGGCGTGATGACGGCATCGCACCTAAAAATAATCGATTTCTTTAAACTGAAAAAAGGTTCTATTCAAGATAGGGTTAATAACAACGCCTGTTTCGTATTTAGTCGATTTGTTATGTTTTGATATCTCTAAACTGCAAATACTATTATGTTAATTCCCGTCTTGTTTTTAAATTACAAATAATTTCCAGTTAGATGATGCGAAAGAGTGCGTTAAGCGTCCTAGAAAGAACATTCTAATAAGTCTAGAGGTGTCCTTACCGTCATGTGTAAGTTTATACTTTTGTAGGAAATAGTACAATATAATCAGAGCAGGTATATGGCTTCGTTCCTTTTTATCCAAGGTTAAAATATCGAATTTATCTAAATGGTCTTTTAACGCCGGCCATGGCTGATCTAATCGTAAATCTGGATTCTCATTATCGGGATGCGTTTCAATCACAGTGTGCTCCTTGATTTGCAGACGAATGTATCCTAAAAATCCGACGGTGCGACATGAAAATAATGGAATATTTGCCTCCCACAATTGTTTCGATAGCGGAATTAAAACTCTAAAATTATTCAATGTTGTTAATACAACGTATTCGACTTGGAATAATCTACATACTTTTCTGGCAAAGATACAGCCACAACTATGTTAAAGCTGATCAGAAAATCTTGATTTTGTGCCATAACATTTTCTAAATATTCGTCGATGTAGTCGCCACGCACATCAGGATTAAGTTCCAATAGACAACGCGTGGCTGCTTGGGCTCTTGACGTTCCTATACTATCATTATCCAAGAAAAAGCTGCAATATTTCAATGTTAAACCAAGTCCTGTTTAGTATTAAATGCATTTACTTTGAACCAACATCTTCTTCGGTAACTTTCTCACCATCAATTATTGTAAAAGCGCCGACACCAGGCAATATTAAACTTTTTAAAATTTCCGTTCCCAAGGCATTTGCATTAATTAGACAGACTTTGGCATTTTCGAGTAGTTTTTGGCCGTGATCACCCCACAATCTAAAACAATGTTATTATTATCGTAATATCAATTTTTTATTAATGTTTAACAATTCCTAACCTCAATTGTCGGTCATATTTTTTGCTTTTATCACTTTGTTCAGGAGATTTCGGTGCCGGCGATGACATAATTTACGGAAAATACTGTTTCTTGAGCGTTTCAGTTTATAAAAATCTTATATTAGTAGTATTTTTAAAAATTCAGTGAAACTGTCGATTTTATTAATCTGACAATTAAAAATTGCTAGATATGCAACACATTGTACTTGTAAAATTGAATAAAAACTCTAAATAATAAAACGATAATGCATAATTTCTACTTGTAATTGATGTAAAACATATTTAATATTTCAATTTATACAATTAATAATTAAATAACATGTTTATGCAACGCTGCCACCTTTGTTTGGATGGATTAAGTTTACGATAAACATGAGTAACGGCCAAAATTTTAAAGATCGTAAATGAACGAACAGTGCCGATTTCAAATATAGACATTTTGGAGACATTGTCAAACAAACAGAGCACACTCAAGCTTAAGAAGTTGACAAGAAATTACGTTTATATCGGCTTTTTGCCATAAAATATCATTTAATTTAAGAATTTTATTTAAGTAAATTCACTACTAATTGACTAATTTTATGTAATTGTCTGTAAAAACAGTGTATTGGAAGCTTGACGTGTAGAATTTCTTGTCGAATCGTATTAAAAATTGTTAGTATAGTGATATACATTTGTAAGCAAAAAAAACGGTTAAACGTCTTGGACAATTCAAGGCATTTTAAAGAATGTTTGACAATTCAACTCATTTAGAAGATTAGTTTTAATAAGAAGCGAAGAATATTTAATAGAATCTAGTAAGTATCCGAAAATATAGTAATTTAATCACACATGTTCACGGTTCAATAATGTGTCCTAGAAGAATGCGAAGAATATATCTATGTGCATAGTGTAATAAATAACTCTTTTCGTGTTTAGATAAAATGGAGGACGAAGAATACAAAAAACTGCCGATTGAGGAACGTTGCATTCACAAACTGTGGAAAGCACGTGTCAATGGATACGAAGAAGTCACCAAATTGTTTAGGCAGATTGATGATGAAAAGTCGCCAGAATTTGCTAAATACTTAGGTAATCTTATTTAGATATTCATTTTATACAACCCATACATTAGTAGGTTATTTGGGGTGATTTTAAAATAGCATTAAAATAACATTTAGTGGACAGATTTTTTCTTGAAATGTTATCGGTCTGCGGTGTCGGAAAGTGTGTTAACACATATAAGGCAATTCCACTTTTGGTTCTTTGAAGAGGTGGTGTTAAATGCCATTTCTTCACTTCCTAAATTATTTTAAATTAGGAGAATGTACTTAATTACATTTAAGGCTTTTATCATTTAAATCTTTGATAAAAATAAATGTTTCAAAAAATATTCTTACTATACGTGTAACATACATATATGCATTCTTATTTGAAAACTATGCCAAAATAAATCGATGCTAATTAGTCAAAGTATCCAATTTGAATAAGTATTTGGTGTTGAATACAGGTTACCCTTGTACAGCACTTGTATTTGTCTATTGTGAGGTGGAACACAGCAAACATATTACACGCAGCATTCTAAAAATGTGCAGCTTTTGTTATTTCACTGATTTAATTTCCAGGGTTTTAAGGTTAATCCATATATACAATATTACTTTCTATGTTTGACAATAGCTGCTATATTTTTAAGATACTGGAACGTTACTTCAAAAAGTATCGGTATATAGTTAGTGGTTGGTTAATTCAAAAAGTGATCAACGTTATATGAATTCGAGATACTGTTTCGCAGGGCGGTCCCAGCCAATTTCCGAGGACTCGGTTAGGTCAAGAGACCGAGCATGATGTCAATTGGAGGATATTTCCATGTGGGAAGTGGTTAGAAAAAAAGCAAATTGCAAAAATTATTAGCAAGTGTTCACGTGTGTAAGAGAGAATGTGTTGGCGAAAAAGCTGGGATCGCCATACGAAACAGCACCGAATTGGATACTTTTTAGACAAGTACTAGATATTTAGATAGCAACGCGTTCAGGGCCTAATTTAGAGCAAGGCAGGCAAGGCACCTGCTCGGGGTCCGGGACAAATTGGGGCCCGTAACCCGTAATTAATACAGTTGAAAAATCAGAATCAAAATTTGGGAAGTGGCCCATTTTTATGAAATTTTTTACATTTTGCTTCATAACTCACTTAGTTGAAGAGATACGGCGCTAATGCTTATTAGTAAACTAAATAAACTTGATAATGGTTAAGATACAATCAGTAGTGATTAGGAAGAGTGTAGAATGTTTATAAATATCAATGTTGATTATTATAAAACTACAAACACGATGTCAGGTTTAAGAAGGAGACGGCATAAACAATATTTCTCAGAAGTTTTCATTACGTTTCAATTTTAAAATTGTAGAAACAAAAATATATGTTAGACACATATCTATATTTCCACTTTGAACTTAGAATAATTGTTTAGGATTTCTTCTTTCTTTTATGAATCGAATTTCCCGATAAAAGTGAAGGAAATGTAAGTTAGGTTAATTTCGTGTTTAAAAAAATACTAAAATGTGTTGAAATATTTGCAACGGTGTGCACCTTCCGTCCCGCCAGCTATTTACGACCCTTGAAAACATTTTCTCCGACCTGTGTAGTTACTTAAATGTATAGATTGGTAAAGCACTTTTCATTTAATTGTTACTTCGTTAGTTCTGTATGTGTGTAGACCAAACTGAAAACTTTGTGCAGGTACAAATTTTTGATTATACAACAAATATTTACTTTTTAACGATTTCTAATTAACATTTCTCAAACTTGCGAACTTTTCAACAAAAGTTGTAAAAATAAAAATTAGTTAATTTCCAACAACTTGTTACATTTTCACGCGAATTTTATACGTTTTTTCATTAAAATGTCTTAAATGTATTCATTTTATAATTAAATTTTGGGGGTTCGTGCGTGCACTTTTATTTAAAGAAATGTATGAAAAGCAAAAATGAACTTTATTATAAAAACAAAATAACATTTATACAAAATCTATGTATTTACATTTAATTCGCGAGTCGATATGGGTTGATGTAGCGCGCCGAGGGTTTGCTAACCGAATGAATATCTTGTAAGAAAAATGCAGAGTTTGTATTTATAATTTTTGGGAGACGAAGAAGAAAAAGGAAAGCGTGGGATTTTAGCGTGAAGGGATTCGGGCGGTCAGGACTAGGTATCGCGGCAAAGGTTTTATTCGTGGTGTTATACAAATAGCTAAAAAGGTGGATAGGGAAGGAATTTTTTGAGAATTGCCAATACGTGACGGAAGGAATTGGGAAAAGAGAAAGTTGTTTACAAGATTTTTTAGATTTCTGGCGGCGCGGCTACATCACCCCACAAAATTATGGTTACTGGTCGGTCATTATTGGTAAATGGCGTATCTATTGTTCTACCTTAAACAAAGATAATGCAGTCATCGCTTTAAACAAAACGTTGCTACTATTTTAGCACAAAAGTAAATTATTATTAGTTTATTTGTTTACTTTAACATTATTAAATATTTGCCTATTGATATAGAAATGATTGATTATTGTGGATATTTTTTGTATAGGTTTAATAAAGAAATTTGTGACTGACAGCAATGCGGTGAGCCAGGAGAAGGGTCTTGAAGCAACACTGGCATACGTTGAAAATTATGCGAACGCTGGAAAGACGGTCGGCGAGGTGATGTCCGGCATTGTGAATAAATGCATTGCAGCGCCGAAAGCTAAGACACGCGATCTTGCACTGCAAATAACATTTATGTATATCGAAATCGAAAAGCAGGACGCCGTGCTCGAGGAGCTAATAAAGGGGATGGATTTGAAGAATCCGAAAATCGTTGCCGCTTGTGTCAATGCGGCGGCGACAGCGCTACGTGATTTCGGTGCTAAAGTCATTACCATAAAGCCATTATTGAAGAAAGTTACTACGCTGCTCTCTGATCGTGATAAGACTGTGCGAGATGAATCGAAGGCATTGGTGATTGAAATGTATCGATGGATTGGCGGCGCGTTGCGCTCGCAGATGAGCAATCTACAACCGGTGCTGATAACGGAATTGGAGGCTGAATTCTCGAAGATTGAGGGGCAAAAAGCGGCGCCCACAAGGTACTTAAAATCACAGCAGGAAAAGCAGGCAAAATTAGCAGCGGAACAAGCCGAAAACGGGGATGGTAATTTGCGAACACATTTTATTAGAAATATATTTTGATTGTACGATGTTTAGATGTCGATGATGATGGAGAGGAGAACAATGAACCAGTTGTAATTGATCCGCATGAAATTGCTGATCCTGTTGAAATCCTTTCCAAACTACCTAAAGATTTCTTTACAAAATTGGAAGCGAAGAAATGGCAGGAGCGCAAAGAGGCACTCGAAATTTTGGAGAATTTGGTGAAAAATCCAAAGCTCGAAGCTGGCGAGTATGCTGATTTGATTCGTGCTCTGATCAAGGTAATCAAATATTCCTTAAATTTTTTTAAGTAAATCGTAAATACATACGTTATTTTGTAATTTGGATTGCATAAGTCAATGCTTTCTCACTGTCCCTACTGGAATGCTAGCATTCTGCAGTATTGATGGGATTAAATAACAAAGGATATTAAATTTATATTAGATAATATATTGCTGGACAAAATTCTATAGAACAATACGAAAATTCAAGGCACATTCTATATTCGGATTTCAAAAATGCGCAATATATGTGCTAAAGTGAACCTCGTTAGAATAAAATTATGATTCGCTAGAATAGCTTTTTACTTTAATAAATTCTACGTCATTTGCTATGCAGTTAGTGCATCATAATATGTATTATTATTTATTGGAGCACATTAGTTCAGAAAATAATTGTCCAACTTTACTTAGGGATTTTAAGTCGATCGATAGTTGCATGGGTTGTATTTGGCTAATTTTTAATGAAATGCCCTGTTTATTGCACGAAACACTGATAAGCTACAAGGTGTTAGTTGCGAATAAATTTTCAATTTATTCAATGTGAAGAAGAAACTCGACATTTTCGTTCTACTTGAGAAACAAATTGCGCTTTAATATAATACAGTATACGTACTGGGTAGACAAAAAAAATCAAAACAAAAAAATGTCGCTTGTTACTGTCTAATAATGGATCTTTTAATTATTAAAGTCTACCTACAAAAAAATTACACTTACTTTGTTTGATGTTTTTTCTTTGATCTTTAATACAGTGTTGACAGAAAAAGTTGGTAAAAATCAATAAACAATTAATGAAAATAAGTGTAAAATTTCCATAGAGTTTAATTATTTATAAATTCTAATCACTTTGGGTGACTCAATTGTTGGTTAATACTAGTCGGGCCATGTAAAAATAAACTAAACACTATTTGAATTAACATATACTACTACCATCCGAAAAATCATCTGCTTTCTTCAAAAATGCTTGTCAATCTACATCTATCGTATTCGGTGTTACAAGTATATTCACCCCGAAGAGCACTCAAGTGATATAATTATACTAAGGCAGCAATTGTTGAAGTCAAAGTTAATTAAATTTTCTAAAAATAGAAATCTAGACGTGGGTTCAAAACTCAGTATCCAACAATGTCGCAGGACATGCCTGCAGAGGACTAATTTCAGACTGTTTATTGGTCTGTTTCGAAGTATGAATGGACTAAAAATATTATGCCTAACTAACATGATACAAAATTGTGAGAAGTACGTTTAATAAATATAAAATACAATTCAACATATAAATTCATTTTTTAGATATTAGGGATTATTAACAATTTTCATGATACTATTTTTCGGTTATTCATATTTTTGAAATTGGTTTTGGAAATTAGACTCGAGTCTGTAGATTTTGATACGGAATTTTCTATTTTATTGTCTAGGAAGTGTATTGCAACTTATTGTGAACAATATTTCGAAACTTTGTTGTTAGATATGTCTAGGCCGAACACACGAGATAGACAATTTCGCCTAGATGTTTCCAATGTTATTATGGTTTCTCATGTTCTTCCCAGCTGAAGTTTCTAACGTATATAATGCGATATACTAGATAAATTAAAAAAATATTACTGTTTTAATTTAATTGTTATTAAATTGGAAATATTTGCTTTTACAGATTGTGCAGAAAGACAGTAATGTAGTTGTAGTAGCTTTGGCCGCAAAGTGTCTGGCTGGACTAGCATCAGGTTTACGCAAACGCTTCCAACCGTACACATCGGCAGTTATTCCAGTGCTACTAGAAAAATTCAAGGAGAAGAAACAGAACGTTGTTTCGGCCGTACGAGATGCAATTGATTTTGCATACGTTGCCGTAAGTGTAATTAACTCCGTAGATTATTTTATTTTGTTAATATATTTATTTTTGTAGACAAATATTGAAAATATTTTGGAAGATGTATTGGAAGCTTTAAACAACAAGAATCCATCGGTGAAGACTGAAACCGCTTTATTTTTATCAAGAGGATTTACAAAGACATTACCAACAGCTTTTAATAAGAAATTATTGAAGGCTTTAACCGGTGGCTTGATCAAAATTACTAACGAATCCGATCCGGTCGTTCGTGATAGTTCAGCAGAGGCGCTGGGAACGTTGATGAAACTAGTCGGCGAAAAGGCGGTTGCACCGTTTTTGGTTGAATTGGAAAAGGATGCCAAGAAAATGGGTAAAATTCGAGAGTTTTGTGATAAGGCGGTTATTGTCGTTAAGGTACCGGGCGTTAAGAAAGAACGACCTGCTACGGCACAACCAAAGCTCGTGGCAAAAGTTGAAGAAAAACCAGCTGCTAAAGCACCACCCAAACGACCAGGCACTGCAGGTAATTTAACATTCAATACCTTAGTTTACATTTTAACATAATATTTGACATTCGTATCGTTAGTTACCAAAAAGAGGACTACAGATATATCATCTGGCTCTGCAACGATTGTCAAGTCAAAGAGTAGCAAGAATATCAAAAGTGCATCAAAGGCCGTTGAACGTGAATTGTCCGATGAGGAAGTCACCGAAATTGTAACCGATGTGTTAAGTAATGAAATTGTCAATGGATTGGCAGATGCCAACTGGAAAACACGTCTAAGTTCAGTTGAACAATTTTTAAGTCAAATACAGTCAATGGACGGCGCTTCAATGCCCACACAAGCTCTAGTTAAAACTCTTTGCAAGAAGCCGGGATTGAAAGATACCAATTTTCAAGTATTAAAAGGTCGCTTGGATGCTATAAAATATATTGCGACAAATGGAAATTTCTCTATGTAAGTATTACATACTGGTGTAACTACTTTATACCATTTTTGTAATTCAACTTTCATCAGTACTATTGCGGTAATAATTATAGCCCACATTTTTTTTATATAGATTTTAAGGCGCTTGCACCGAGAGATTTTACATAAATTTAAATAATTTCATAATTTTTCACGATCATAATTTTCATATCTCACCAATTTTTATTGAAATACTAAAAATTCAAAAGGAATACACTTTCCGCATAATTTAAATTTTTATTTCCGAAAAATAAGCCCTTTTTTAAACGGGAACTCACGTTTCTCGATGGGAAAATGTTAAGAAATAAACAATATTCTCAATATACGTCATCCATTATTCTGTCGTCACTCAGTTCATGCCCGATTGCCCATATTAATTGCTGGGAACGGCTGATATTACATGTAAATATGTAATTCAATTAACTAACGATACGTTTATTTATTTAGTACTTCAGCTACACTCTGCGTAAATGATGTTACCGATAAGCTTGGAGATGCCAAAAATGGTGCAATTGCAGGCGAAGCCCTAACAGCAATCGCGGAGGCAACAACCTTTAGTCACGTTTCGAATTTAGTCATTGAATTTGCATTCACACAAAAAAGCCCGAAAGTATTACAAGAGTCCCTAGCCTGGATGTCTGTCGCAATTAAAGAGTTCGGCTTTAATGGACTTAACGCAAAATTCCTAATCGACAATGCCAAGAAAGGAATTGCATCCACCAATCCAGCTGTACGTTCGGCGGCGATTGTTTTCTTCGGCGTTCTATACCTATATATGGGCTCTACGTTGCACACCTTCCTCGAGAATGAGAAGCCTGCACTGCGCGAGCTTATCAATGTCGAGTTTGAGAAATACGAAAATGAGCGTCCACCAGCTCCAATTCGAGGCGTCAAGAGTGCGGCCAGTTCAAATAGTCTGGATGCGGCTGAGGTTGACGACGAAGAAAATGGAACGGGCGGTGATGGGCCGGTAGTAAATCTGCAAGATCTAATACCGCGCGTTGATATATCACCTCAAATTACGGAAGCGCTGCTAAATGAGCTCGGTGATAAGAACTGGAAAGTGCGCAATGAAGCTCTCTTGAAAGTTTCCACAATCATCACAGAAGCTAAATTAATCAAACCGTCTATTGGTGATTTGCCGCAAGTGCTGGCGCAACGATTAGTGGATAGTAATAGTAAAATTGCACAAACTGCGTTTAATATCTCCGAAAATATGGCGACAGCGATGGGACCTCCATCTAAACAATACATACGTATACTATTTCCTGGGTGTTTGCAAGGTTTGGGCGATAGCAAGGCGTGGATTCGAACGGCCGCATTATCCTGTATTAACACCTATGGCGATTTGTGTGCCTATCGGGAATTCTTTGAAGCGGAAATGATTGGCGATGCATTAAAAACCGGATCACCAACTTTAAGATGTGAACTGTGGGGATGGCTTGCTGAGAAATTACCTAAAAGTAAGTACTAACTTATTCAATGTCCGTTTCGTAATAAAATGGGATTTATGTTATTGGGACGCGATAATACAATGTAGCAGGTTCTAATTTGTTCGAAACAAGCTCGACTTTGCTTTTACCTCCTAGCTACAAATAAACTTAATCTAATTTTGAAAACTTCTTAATTAATTTACAATTTTTCTCGCAATTGTCGATCATTTCAAATATGTTCAAATGATCCTGATTCTCAATTGTGGAAAAATTTGAGAAATTGAACGACGTCAGTGGGAAAGGGGTATGCGGATACGGATACGGATAGTTCTCTTGTCCCTTCTTGTTTATTTAACTTTAGGCGAATTATGACGACATGTTCATGCTGCAGATGACGGGGAAATATTCAAATCGCTTATATTCATTGTCAGTTCTAGATTTGGCGGCTTTTGCGAGTTATTGAGCAACGTGACGAGCAAATAAAAGATAAATACATTGTTGTCGTGCCGATTGAAAATATTTAAGTTCCCAAAATTGCATAGAAAAATCCAGACTTATTTTCGTTTTCGGTTTTTTTTCCTAATATTGTCTCATTACTTACCGAATGAACCTTGTATCACACAAACAATAAAATTTATTTCTATTTTTTCCTGTTAGTTAAAAACGTTCCAAAAGAGGAAATGATGGTCTGCATTCCACATCTCTACTCGAACTTGGAGGATCGTAATGCGGACGTGCGCAAGAATGCGAATGAAGCTGTACTAGGTGTAATGATTCACATCGGATACGAATCCATGGTGAAACAAATGGAGAAGTTAAAGCCGGGCTCGAAAAGCGTGGTAGTTGCAGCTCTAGACAAGGCTAGACCCAATTTACCCGCTAAACCGGCTCCGGTTAAGAAACAGGCTACACAGGATGCAAAGGAGGAGAAAACTGTGCGAAGCGGCGGACGTTCACAATCGACACCCACTAAAACAGCATCAAAAGCTAAGGTAAATTAATTTTTCAAAAATTCATACATTGGATAATAAAATTATGTGATATGCAATATTTAACAGACGCCGAATTCAATGACATAAATCTTTCTTTTACGACAACTGACTGGGAATTTTATTGAATGCAATTGTGGTTCTAATCTTTTATTTTTGAGAAATTCCTATAAACATAGTGCTTGTCAGGATTTTTTTAAATTTCTCTTCCCATATGTAAACGTTGCAAGCTGAATGCAATAAATAAACATTGTTTTCGGTAGCAAATAAAAGTGTATAGAAAAGACATGATCATTTATTAAAAAAAAGTAGCTTTATTATTCAAATTTTTACGTCGATGGTGTATAATAATAATTTGACAGAATAAGATTAATGCAGTTTGTCTGCAAGTACATTTTATCGTTTAAGGAATGCCGTGCACAACTGAACTAAATTGCAAAGATTTATGTTTGTTAACGAAATATTTGTAAGCGGAATGATACAAACACTGAAAACATATTTTGTTTACTATATTGTAATTATAATACAATTATCGAATTGTAATGTTCTAATTATCGCTGTCACGCCCATTGCCAAGCAAGGGTTCTGTATAACTATTTTATCATTTTATTTTACATGCGAGTCAGTTTAAATGGCTTAATGAGAATAGCACTTTTTTATTCAATAGCATAAAATTAGATCTATTTATCAAGTTTCATGTTTGTTGTACAATAATATAAACAACAAACATTTTCCATTTGAGCGCATTGTAAATAGAAAATGTAATGAGCTTTTATCGATTACTTTCAGACTACAATTGCCAAACCTGTTGCACGCAGCAAAAAAGATGAGGACATTGATACCTCTCCCCTTTTGGTCGTCAATAATATGAAACATCAACGGACAATTGATGAATCAAAATTGAAGGTGCTTAAGTGGAATTTTACGACGCCACGCGAGGAGTTCGTCGAATTGCTGCGTGATCAAATGGGAAATGCGAATGTAAACAAAACACTCACCTCTAATATGTTCCATTCCGACTTCAAATTCCATATCAAAGCGATCGAATCACTATCGGAGGATTTGGCAGACAATTCGCAAGCGCTAATATCGAATCTTGATCTAATACTCAAATGGCTGACGTTGCGTTTCTTTGATACGAATCCATCAGTACTACTAAAGGGCTTGGAATACCTTCAATCGGTGTTCCATATGCTCAACGAACACAAATATCATATGTTGGAGAACGAAGCGAGCTCCTTCATTCCATATTTAATATTAAAGATTGGCGATCCGAAAGATTCGGTCCGAAACGGAGTTCGTGCGTTGATCAAACAACTGAACTTCATCTATCCGGTTAGCAAGGTATTTTCATACATAATGGAAGGGCTAAAGTCGAAGAATGCACGGCAACGCGCTGAATGTTTGGAGGTGTTGGGCTCGATCATTGCCCAGTTTGGCATCAACGTTTGCCAGCCCAGTCCTGGAATGTGTTTGAAGGAAATCGCCAAACAGATATCTGATAGAGATAACGGCGTACGTAATGCGGCGTTGAACTGTGTAGTTCAAGCGTATTACCTTGTAGGAGATAAAGTATATAAGATGGTTGGACAGGTAATTATTACGTGTATCTTTATCTCTTTGTAGGCATTAATTGATTTTATCTATTGTATTATTAGATATCAGATAAAGATATGTCATTGCTTGAAGAACGAATTAAGCGTGCAAGTAAGAAACCGCCTATTATTATTCCAAACACGACTAAGATCGATTTGACGCAACCGATGAATAGTACAATCATAAAATCACCGTCGTCTGATCAAGGCTATGCAATGCAACCGGATGGTGATGAGGATATCGATGATGAATCGGCCGAAGTCGAAGAGTACAATCTACCGGAAGCTGCGTAATAATTGAACAACACGATTTTAGTTTACTTTGAATAATGTTTGAAATCATTTAGGTTACCATCGCAAGTTAAGCAAGAACCACCACGTGTATTTAATGGACCGTTTGGCTTGGAAGACCATCTAATATCGCAGTTGGATAATATGCGATACGATCTTCCTCAGCCAAATCTTCGAGTTTTTGATTTGAAGTTTTTGGAAGGGAAAGTGGCGCTTCCAACTGCCGAAGATATAAAAGCAACGTAAGTGACATTATTACTTATAAAACCAATCGAGTTTTGCCACCGTTTTGAAAGTATATTCAAATTATACACACTGAATGTTATTCGCACGTTCGTCGCATTGTCTGCTTAGTTTTTGTGATTTCTCAATCAGCTAGAGGTTTGACATTTTTAGAGTATATCACAAGTGAATGACAAAACATATGTTAATCATTCGCTCATCACCAAACAGAGTATTGTAATAATATTCTCGTAATAATACGCAATGAGAAATATAAACACAAGTTACACTTATAACACAATTTAATGAAAAAAATATGAAATTAGGACGACTATTCACAACTTGCAGTGCATTCGGTAAATACATCTATAATCTATAATATAGATCTTTTCACTTTATTTCAGATAACTTCACGTATATTCGAACGCTTACGAACGTAGTTAGCTCGTCGATGAAACTTGATTTTTAAATGTATTTTACCTTTTATAATTGATATAACTCTATTTTCTTAATTAAGAAAGAGTTATTTTAATACAAAATCCTTTTTATTAATAAATCATAGTAAGTGTTCGTAAACATCTGAAGTTATCTGCAGTCATGTGATAAAAAATTTTCAATCTTCATTTATGTGATGTTTACAGTATCATTCCACTCGTTCCACCGAAACCAATTATATCAACTAATATCTTCTCGCCAACACAAACACGCCAGAGCAGTGGCAAATCTAATGCCGATTTGCAGCTGGAGAAAAATATTAGTCAATTGGCGTCGCCCAATCCAACATTCTGCAAACAAGCAATCGTTGAGATACAGGAAGTATTAGAGCATAAGGGCTCGCTGATGGTCGAGTATGAAGACAAATTTATGACTGCAATTGCTACCCAATTAAAATATCTTTCGCATAATGATCCTCGCTCTAATATGGAAATACTGATTTTGTATAAACATATTCTGGCAGTATTTGATGCGGTAGTATTGATTTTAATTTGAATGAAATCATTATTATGTATATGTTATGTTGCAGTTTTATTTGAATAAGGATTTAGGTCGTAAGGTTAGTATTCCAGTGTTGAAGGATGTGATGAATCAGTTCATTGAATTGTTGGTGGCTGGTAAATTGGATGGTGTGCCTACAAGTTCTGCTTATATTCGCGTTATAAATATGCATTGCGTTAAGATTATCGAACGATCGGACCATACAAATATCATACGGTAATTGCATCGAATGTTTATGTATGCATATTGTTTCTTACAACTTTTTTTTACTTTTATAGTGCAATGGTGCAGTTGTTGCATAATAATGTGAAAGACAATGGGCCGTTGCGACTTACCGATCTACTAATGAAGTGTCTATGGAGAATTATAAAAATTATTCCATCGTGGGGTGATGATATCGACTATGATCTCGCATTGCTGGACATACACATATTCTTGAAAGATTACCCCACTATTTGGTGGAAGAACAAGCAGAGCGACACCCCGCTACGTACTATCAAAACCATTGTGCATTCGATGGTAAAGCTAAAAGGGTGCGATTTGATGCTTCATTTGGGCAAAATACCCAATCCGAACGAATCTGAAATGGAAGCGTACATTATGAAGTTAATTAAGGTGGGTGATAGAGATAGTGCGAATGAATGTGTTTAATAACTAAAATCTCGGTTACAGAATCTTAAATTGGACGAGGTGAAGCAGGTTCCATTGAAGACTGATAACGCGCGACGTACTTTGAGCCGATCGACGCACACTCAACTCACCGACATCTTTCAGAAGATTGGTACCAAAGAGGAGACGAAAGATGGCCTAAATCTTTTGTACGACTTCCTTCAACAAAATCCAGACGCCGACATTGAGCCGTTCTTAAAGAGGTCGAGCACATTCTTTCAAGGATACATCCAGGAAAATCTGAAGAAAATTGAACTGGAGCGTAAGGCAGCTGCTTCAACATGTAAGAAATTATATTGCAATGTATAAGAAATTATATTGCATTGTATGTGTTGGGTAATGAAAGGATTTTTGATTTGTTTTTAGTGTTTATTTGCATGTTATTGACTGCACTGTCTCCTATCTGTCTGCACTAGCAAAGCAATGTATAATTTACAAAATATTAGAGTTTATATGATTATTACCAAATAATTTGAATGAGTAGCAGAGCTGTACAGGTTGTTGATGAATTTTTTTATCAATTCCGCACTATCTTTGGTTATTATGGTTATAATTAAATATATCAGTTTAATGCTCTTTGTCTGAGATGTAAAATGCGAAATTTCTAATGAGATATTAGACCCGGTGTATACTTTAGTACGGCAATGTGCAAAACGACAGAGGATACGTTAACATACTAATCAAATTCATCAGTTTATGTCTTTGTCAAATATGCCTTTTTTATTTGACATATAAACTAATGAATTTGATTGGTTTGGAAACGTATCGTAGCGCATGTTACTCATCACGTTGCTATTGTGTACACAGCGCCTTAGGCGAATATAAATTTGTTGGGTCTTTTGTGTTCG
>JARJDW010011213.1:0-33010 GCA_030264715.1 Adinopsis sp. GC000173
GTATTTTTATTTGTTTTATAATTTTAATGTAATAAAACGCATAGACAGCCGTAGAAAAACAAAAAAGCAAACAAAAATTATCAGAAGAGCGCAAAAGATGCTCCAAAAAAGGAAAATATTGTAGAAAAAACATAGAAAACATGCCATTTTTGTTCTTCGCTTTTTCCCTTTACAATTTTTCTCACTTATATTCAATTACTTACTTAAATCGCGTGCGATCGTTTGTTGATGTTCCAAGCAAGAAACCGCTTGCTCCAAATTCCCCAAATTAGCATGCAACTGTCCCAATTCACCATACGCAGCCGCTTTCGTATCAATGCTACCAAGCTCGTGCGCCACAACCAGCCGCTTTTCCAAACAAACAAGCGCTTGTTGTAGATTGCCAATGCATTTCTGCGACTGCCCTAAACCACGATACGCTCGCTCTTGATCCTTGACGCTTTTTAGTTTTAATGCGATGGCTAAATACTGTTCGTGGCATTTTGTAGCCTCGTCCGGATCGCCTAGCGCATCGTAGCAATCTCCCAGACTGCCAAATGCACGTCCGCGATCGAGCGTCGCAGTCGGCGAGCTTAATCGCTCTAAAGTAGCCAGCTGTTGCTCAAGATATCCAATTGCATCCTCGTAGTGTCCCATATTCAACCGGGCAATACCTAAAAAGTATTCTCTTAGCATATCTTTGTAAATAATACTCAAAAATATAATTAATACCTAAATTTCCATAAGCTTGTGCTTCCACAGCACAATCTTGCAATTCCTGCGCGCGTTCCAGCTGTTCCTGATAGCATTTCACCGCGTGGGTGTAATTACCTAGCGCCATATGCACCGCACCCAAATGTCCATGCGCACGACATTCACCCGGCAGCTCACCCATCTCCTGCCTCAATGTCAACTCCTGCGTGTGATACCCCAACGCCTTATCCAAGTACTTCAATATGCGATGCGCCGTACCTAGCGCACCACACGCTGTTGCCTCCATGTTACGCTCACGATTCCCACGCGCCAGCGCTAATTGCCGATGGTACATCTTAATCGCCTCCTCCGTATCGTTCATCTTAATCAGCACGTCGCCGATATTGCCCAACGCTCGAAATTTGCCAGCGAGATTGTTCGTCATGTGAGCGATGGCGAGGAAGTATTTTTGGCATTCCAGCGAGGTATCAAGTTGATTTAAAGCTAGATGTGCCAGGCCTAGATTGCAATACGCACGGCCCATGTTCATCTTGTCTTGTAGGTCCTTGGCGAGTGCTAGGTCTTGGTCGTAGTAACGTACCGCTTCCCGAAAATTGCCAATGCAGTAATGAGCATAACCTTAAATACAAAAAAATAAAGTTTTAGCGCCTTATATGTAATATTTGCATGGTACTAACCTAGAAAATGGCAGGCTTTGGCCTCACCCTCCACATCGGACAATTCCTGCGAGAGCATCAAGTACTGCTCGTAGTACGGTATCGCCTCGCCGAATTCGTTGCGCGAGCTCAAACAGTTGCCGAGATTTAGCAGCGCACATGCTTCACCAGCTGTGTCTTTTAATTCTCTCGCAATACCTACAATTACAAGCAGAAATATAATGAATTATAATTAAAAAATATCCAGATAGGCATGTTATGATAATTTGTTGACGATAACAATTGCAAAAAAGGTGAAAAATTTAAATAAAATATGAAATATCGCTAAATTTACTGCGATAAATTGAAGCCAGTTTGTAATTATGACAAAAACGTAATAATATTTAACAAAATCAATGTTTAAAACAATAATAATTGCTTATAAAAGAGAAAACATTTTTAAAAATTGTAGCGTCATCTATTTGTAGCATCATTCAACTACAAACAAAGAGAAAATTTATAAAAAAATCCAAGAAAGCATTGAATTTTAATGATTGTAACGTCACATGACTGACTCCAACGATTTGTCACAAATTATAACCTATAAAATGCATAAATTCGCTATAAAATTGTGTATTAATTACCTAAATGTGCTCGATAGTGAATCAACGCCATATCGTGCGCCCCAATCGCCTGATACGCCACCGCCAAATTTCCATGCGTGCTCGCCTCCGAGCTGCGATCGTGCACCTCCTTACTAATCGTCAATTCCTGTTTGTGATACTTAATCGCCGATTCATAAAAACCAGCCGCCGAGTATGCATTGCCAATATTCCCATACGCCCGTCCCATTCCGGCGCGATCTTGCAAACTACGTGCAACGGCAAGATGGGCTTGATGTAATTTTAATGCCGCATCGTATTCACCAAGAAGTTGATAAACGATGCCGAGATTCGAGCACGCACGTCCTTCGCCGACTTTATCGCGGGAGGCTAGCGCCATGTCGAGCTGGCGTTCGTGCCAGTATTTCGCTTTGGTGTAGTCGCAGGCGCAACGGGCTGCATGGCCTAATCCAGCGTAGGCACGCGCCTCCACCGATCTAAAAAACAGCAATCAGTAATGTAAGTAAAAGCGGCTTCTGGTAAGTTACCGAAAGATGCAACGTTATTTTACATTTTTGATAGATAACATTAAAAAAATGACGAAAATGCAAAACGAAGTGGTAAAAAAATATCTGTCAGTTGTCAAATGTGTTTAAAAATGCATCAAAAGTCGCAAAAAATGATTTATCTTTTAAATGTGTTAAAAAAGGTAAAAAAGCATTTAAAAAAATTACATTTGTGTTGAGGAGTTATGTATGCAACCCAGTATACTTAGCAATACTTTATGTAATCAATCTAAAAAGTGAGGTTATGTTCGTCTATTGTACTTACTTGTCACCGATTGTTTGTGATATTCGCAGCACCTTTTCGTGATAAACGATCGCCTGCGCAAAGTTCCTGCGATAGTGATGGCTCGAACCTAAATTACTGTAAGCGCGCGCCTCTTCCACTTGATTCCCCAGCCGTCGTGCAATCCTCAGATGCTGTGTGTGACAATCCACCGCCGAATCGAAATCGCCCATCGCTAAATATACAGCACCGACATTACCAATCTCCCTCGCTTCTTGCAATCGATCGCCGATTTGTTTTACCAATTGCACGCATTGCTTATGTGAAGCAAGCGCGTTTGGATAATCACCGATCGCTGTGTATACGTGTCCTAGTGATGTTAATGCAGCTGCAGCAGCTTGTGTATCCTTACATTTCATAGCAAGTACTAATTGATATCTATGCGCTGTAAGTGCTTCCTTATACGATCCCTGACTGAAATACGCTGATCCTAAGTTACCATGCGCTCTGCATTCACCTGCAGTATCACCCAAACTCTTAGCGATGGCAAGGTCTTGTTGCATGTAACCAATCGCCTTATCCAACTCATTTAAAGCCCAATGCGCGCTACTAAGCGCGCTAAAAACGCTACCGCGCAGCTTCAACGAACACGATCCGATGCGCAATGCAGACTCTAGCACAGTAATCGCACTGTGATAAAATCCAGCAGCGAGTAATTCCTGTCCGACAACTGAAATAAGCACAAACGGGCTTTTATCCAATTTCATTAATTCCAATTGTTGGAAGGTGGGTTCGAGATTGTGCTTGAGCGGTGATTTGAGTGAGGCTTCAATCAGGCTGGAGAGGAGCTGCTGCGAGTTCGGATCCTGCGCCAGGCCGGATGAGAACGCGGCGAGCGCTTCGCCGTGACGGTCGAGGCATTGCAGCGCAACGCCTTGCCTATAAATTTAACCAACAAAAAGGGGATTAGCACATCACAATTGTCATGTAAGTAAATGCAAACAATTATACATATGCATAAAAAGAGCGCCATTTTTATTTCACAACCTCAAAATCAGTGCATATGTCACTTCGCAAATTGGTTTTAGAATATTATTACAAATACTCAGTGTAGTGATGAATAAATAATTAATGAATTTATTGTGATCTATTTCTGAGCTGATATAACAATTTCAAAGCTCTAGTTATTTCGAAAATCTGTTTAAAATCGATTATGCAAAATTCTATCTGAAGATATAAAGTGACAGGCAACTCTAATTTTAACGGAATGAAGGCTTGTCGTTTGATTGAGAGGAAGATTGAAAAGAAAAACGTATTAATAAAAGGAAAAGAATGAGAATCACCGAAATGGCTAATTATAAAGAAGAAGAAAAAGGCCAAGACCGGATGGTTCAGATATGCTTCAGTGCTGTAATTATGGGGGTGATTCGGTTGCTAGAGATGGCGGTTATGAAACCTCCGACTAATCAAAGTTCCAATATATTTAACAATTAGTCAGTTGAATGAATACGCAGGTACAAACCGTCAATGAATTTAAAGTTATATATAACTTTTGAGGTTATAATCATCATAAGACAGTAAATATTGCTAAAATAGTTTCAAATCGTATAGATTATGGTCCCACTACATTTATTAAATTTTGACAGCTTGAATAAATTCATTGAATAATAAACAATTATATTAATATGTTTGTAAATGAATTCATCGAGCATGAACGCGGTGTGAACATTACAGCGTTTTTCCGCTCGTTGACGCGCATAATATAGAAATTTCACTATCGTAATCATCTATTATTGTAATAATTCGCACACCTGTAGTAGGCCTTCGGCCACGTTGGGCACAGATCCCGCGCCGTAATTGCATCCTGCAACGCCTGTGCGAACAGTCCCTGCTTGAGCCGCGCCGCCGACCGATTCGAATACAAGATGTGATTGGTCGGATCCAGCTGCAGCGCATCGGTGTACAATGCCACCGCCGTTGAGAAGTCGCCGCTTTGGCACGCTGCGTTCGATTGACGTACCTGCACATCAACAACACACAAATGATCATTATTTTGGAATTATTAGGAGTATTATTAAATTTAATTACCTTTTCCAGGAATAGTGTACGATTCACTGCTGGCAGTTCCGATGTACCTTCGTTCTCCACCTACAACATGCAAGAATAATAAAAAGATTTAAAAATTAATAAGTTTTGGTATTAAATATAGGCAAAGAAAGGTAAAACAACATTAATAAAGTTAAACAACTTCATTTTATTTTGATTCTAATATTTCCGAAGTAATTACATTATTCTAACCTAACTCATTTTTAGGGAAAGTCAATATAGTAGAAGTGTGTCCAAAATTTAATCACCAGACCTTCAATTGCCCATCACGAACAATCCTTTTTATACAATCAATTCTCGAATTACTAAAAGATTGATAAGCAAAAGTGTGTTTTATGATTCGTGAGACAAAGAATGTTATGTTATACATTTTTATTGTACAAACAAAACATTTGTCAGTTTTTCCAGGTGCAGTTGTAAATGTATTGTTTTTGAGGCCAACTATTCTGTTTATCATTTTAAATCATAGTTAATTAGATAAAATAATCAGCTTCGTTTTGTCTGGAGGTGTAATCTATCTTCGCGTTTTCTACGAATTTCGTTTATTTTTATAAAGATTAGACTACTTCTTATTGAAAAAAGTGCTTTATCAGAGAAATTGTTTATAGGTTAACTGTATAAAACAAAAATTCAATGAAGAATTTGCTTAGTATGTGCTAATTAGCAAAAAGGCAGAGAATTATGCTCCAATTTACATTAAAATCCAAAATTTCAGCAAGTTATTGACGATTGGGGGCCTGACAATTAGATTTAGTATACATTTCTGCTTATATTGACCTCCTAAAAAAGAGCTAGAGCAATATGATCAATACAAATGATATAAACAACGTTTCGAGTCAACTTTATTATTCAAAATCATCTTTAGCATGTCAATATAGTCGAAATGTCTCCAAAATTTAATCATCAATCGTGTATGGCCAACAATCTAATGTTTGGATACAAGAAAACTGGAAATTATTCTCAATTTATTGACGATTGAGTGTCTAACGATTATATTTTAGATACATTTCTGCTTAAATTGACCTCCTGAAGATGAGCTAGAGCAATTTGATCAATTCAACAACGTTGAAATGATATAAACAACGTTTCGAGTCAACTTTATTATTCAAAATCATGTTCAGGATGTCAATATAGTCAAAATGTGTCCAAAACTTAATCTTTTTTATAAAATTGAACCCAAACATGAACCAAAAATTTAATCTAGATTTTTTTAAATATGTGCTGGTGTTTGGATAAAAGAAAACCAGCAATTATTGACGATTGAGGGCTTGATGATTACATTTTGGATACATTTCTACTTGCATTGACCTCTTGAAGATGAGCCAGAATAATAAAATCAATTCGAAAGGTTGCAATAATGATATAAAATTGCAGCTATTTACTACCTTTAATTTTAGCGAATTGTTTGTGTTGTATTATTTGTGGGGGTAATTATACACTCATCCATACCTCAGTAAAGTCGCGATTTTTATCGCTGCGTGTATTTTGCATCTTATCCTATATAATGATTCGAACAATCCCTTGCTGCTTCTTGGCGTTGTTGCACATCGTTATTATTATATTATCACTCACTTATTTATCACATTAGATCTAATTCACTCACACACTGACACACGGGCCGCAAAATAACAACAACACAAAAACAATACACGTAAAAATTTGGTGTGGGAATTAAGCGCATTCCAATGCTACCGCCATCTTAGGAGAGCTTAAGAATGCCTCTTTTTTTTCTCTGTTCTTTGCGCTGCTGTGCTCGCATCGCTCTCGCGCACAGCAGCTTATACACATTTATAGTTACCTTACTTACAGGTATGCTAAGGTAATATGTGTGTGTGTGTGCTTGTTGCTTGCTGGTCGAGTGCGCGCGCATGGTTTACATGCTACATACCATACCACAAGACGACGACGACGACGTTACAGCCCACTTGGATTTATTGCCGCGCCGGAGCCAGGTATAAGAAGGTATAACTAGGTGCACACAAGCACAGCAACAACACATACATACACGAAACGTAATTATTTCGGTTTTTGTGCCTTTGTTCGTGATGTATTAAAGCCATTAATAATTTTTCTTTCCCGTAGTAGTAGTATACCCGGTCGGTCCCGTACATTTTAGATAAATTGTATGTTGTTGTTGGAGGAGGTGGAGAAGTGAAAAAAAAGGAAAAAATTCAGCTACATATACAGTATGCCACGTTTTTTTTTTCGGATGTGTAATTAAATCTGTATAGTTGGGAATGTATACACAAATTAGTGTTATAGCTGTAAATTGCTCGGATTTCATTTAAAAATTGAGAATCAATGTAAAAGGAAATTGAATATTAATTTAATTAATTTCCTTGCTGGTTTTGTTTGGTTTATAACAAATTTTGAGCAATCTATTCAGTTGTAGGTGACTTGGAAGCGTTTAAAACATTTTCCAGCATTTGATTCAGTAATAGTTAATAAATGAAAGGAAATTAAATGTAAATTTAATCATTACGCTTTTAATAACTTTTTTATACAGTAAATAAAAATTTAATTTCCTTTTACAACATTTTCTACTCATTTTTGATCTTCCAATTAATGTTTTACAATTGCAACGCTTCTCAAACATTAAATTTTCAATAAAACGTCATTTATCACAGCTTTTCATCAATCCTTGCATGTTCCAGACGATTTTCGGATAGTTTTTATACAAAATAATTGAATTATTGTACAATTTTTACCATTTCTTCAAAAACTGGCTACGTAAATTCTTAGAAGAGCTAGAAAATGCAAAAAAAATCTACAGAAAATGTAAAGTTTTCATAAAATTATCTAATTATTGTTCTAATAATTGCAAATAGAATAAAAAGTTTGCAGAAAATTACTTCATACATAAAAAGCAAGCCAAAGGCGTAAGTTTGTATCCTTTTTCAACACAGTTTTAAACAAACAAACATTTTGCAGAAAATCTTAAATGTCACTCATTTTCATCCATTTTTTGTACTTTCCAAGCGATTTTCATATGATTATTACTCCAAATTTTGCTCAAATAGATCAACAAAGCATCCATTTCCCTAAAGATAACAATTATTCCTCAAAATGATCACATTACTGTCTTATCTTTTAAGTATAGAAAACTGCAATAAATAAAAAACAATCATCAATTTTCCTAGAAAAGGTAACCTAAAAATCTACAACGATCTTCAAAGTTTCTCATTAACTTTCCACTCAATTCTAGACTTATCTATCAGCTTTATATATTAAAAACGCGATTGAGCAACAAAGCAACAATTTGAAAATGAAATCGTGAGATTGTAAATCGATTTAACCTCAATAATAATTATTAATAAATAAAATCCATAATTAATGTTATAGGCAACTAAATATACATACGAGGAATTTATTATCTACACAAACACACGATAGTGATATATTTATGATGGGTTCAGTTCGATTCACTAGCTGCTAAATCTATGATGCATGTAATAGTCGATCACCGTCGAGAAGGCGGCGAAACCGGCAGCGCCTACTAATCCAGCCTTTACACCAGCTAAAATCATTGTCACATTAATACAATATCAGATATTTTTTAAGAAATACCTCTCAGTCCAATTAATCCACCTGTAACGCCACCTGCATATGTTCCATTTCGCCAGTCGGACTTGCCACGCGACTGTAACAACCAAAAAATGCATTAAAATTATTAGTTCGCTATTCTCAATGGCTTCTCATTAGTTCTGAATTGATTCGGAACTAAAATTACTTGTTTCCGACCAAATTCCAAACTTATTCAGAATTGCAATTGGGAATGAAGCTGAAGTGAATGCTTTTGAATACTGAAACGTCCCAATCAATTCTCACTAGTTCCTAATTGATAAAATCACATTTTTAGCTTAAATTTCGGATTGGAACTAAACTAATGCCAAATGCGTTCGAATTGCTATTTGGAATAAAGCTGAAACGTCCTAATTACTTCTCACTAGTTCTTAATTAACAAAATCGCATTTTTACATCGAAATTCGCTTCGAAACTGAACAAATTCCCAATAAATCTAGAATTAATAAACGTATACACGTACAGATTCGATGGCACACTCCACAGCAGAAAACATCAATCCAATAACAGCAAAATTTTTAGCATAACTCAGCGTGGTTGTTTTCATTTCAGTAAAAACCTGCCGGACTGTTTGATTTTCCACATTCGTAGCCGTTGGACCAACACTCGACGAAAACAATCCAATAACAGCACCCAAGCCATAACCTAATTGAATGTTTAATCTCATTTAATGTAGGGCGATTGATATTGTAAGTTGTATTTACCGACAACGCAGCTCATCAACGATTTAAACGCACAACTTTCGAATGCCGCCTCCACCGCCTTCTCCTCGTTGGTTTTTATCACAACGGGTCCGAGCATTTTCGGTATCACAATATTCTCCCGATAGCGCTGACTGTTTCCGACAAAGTAATTGGTGAGGCTGAGCCATTCCTCACTGGTAAATTGTCGCTTATCCGTCGACGATGATGAATTTTCCATTTTTCTTCTTAATAATACGTACAGGTTATGTTAAACATTCTAGCCATCTACGAACGAATAGCGAAACTACTATTACCTGCGTCAAGGTTGGTAGTGCCGAATTGACAACTGTGCGCTGTCACATGCCGAAACGTCAAATTAGTGCAAAATAATCATTAAATGATGTGTTGCTTATGATATACAAATAACTTTTTTTTACTTCATCTATTTCCTTTATATTTTCCACGTAAGTAGTCCTGTTCTGCTAGCTAAAACACAGATAATTGCGTAGATACGATGCGAGAAGTGCACACACAGTGAACCAAAAAAAAAAAGATTTAATATAAACTAAAAAAATGAAATAAATAAACGTATAAAGTAATTCGCGACTATTCTATCTTCCCTTGAACGTTTTTATTTCTCACCACCCCCGATCAAATTTTGATTATTTTCTAACAAATTAATTTCATTTATTCTAGGTTATGCTTTTTGCCTCTATCTCGCTTTTGTTATATAAATAAAACAAACAATCAAACTATCATGACTAACTTGCCGTTTGCTTTTTCTCTTTTTTAGTTACTAATACCTGTACTAACACACAAGCTATTTATGTCAAGCGTGTTGTAAATTACCAAACAAATATATATATTAAATTAAGTAACGAGACAGGGAGATATATATAATAATAATGGCTGGGAAAAAGGTGCGTTCGAGGACATCGCCGAATCTAGTGCCCATTTCTAATTTGAGCCGTTCAACAGGTGGTGTTGCGAATAGCGTTAGTAGTAGTAGCAATAATGGGCCATCGACGCCGATGGCCCAACAGCCGCAACGTCAACAGAAATCGCTAGACGATCTCGCCACGCTCACCAAACAGCAATTGCAAAGCGAGTGCCGGAAACGAGGCCAGAAAACGTCCGGCACCAAAGTCGAATTGGTACATTTTGCTTCCAAATAATCATCATTAACACACTATACATATAAACATTATACACTCGAAAAATGAAAGAAAGCATGCTATATACACTTTCTACATGCATCAAATTTTGTTTTTTTTTTGGTTGTTATTTTTTTCATTTATTTTGATCTCTCGGCGTATGTTTCTGTATATGTCTGTAGTGTAGTGTGAAAGGCTTTCTCTATTTATTTATTTACTACTTGTGAGTCGTTGTAATTATTAATAATCCCATCCATTCGCTTCTTGTCTGTGCATCAGCGATGTTTGAAGGTGTATTAATATTCACACACATTCGTGCGTTTGTAAGCATTCAATCAATATTATCCGAACACAATTAATTGTTAACTTATTATTAATTTAATTTTTATTGCTTATTTTTTAGTTGCAACGTTTAGGGCACAGAATGTCGAGTAAGCGGCATGCGTCGAGCGCGTTGAATGGTACGCAGCAGGGGACGCTTCCAACGACGACGCAAACGAATGCCGGCCAGCAAAATGCCCAGCAAACGCGTCCCGAAGGCCCCAATAAGCACAGCAAGCAGAAGGAGCGGCAGGAGCGTGAAAGCTTGGTGCTGTGGAAGCGGCCGCTCACAACGATCGAATACTTTACCAAAGAAACGTTTGTGCTGCTCTATACCTACGGAAAAAAGTATGATTTACTAAAAAATTCTTTTTATTTTCACATTAATTATTTAATTAATATATTTTTCTTTAAATTTTATAGTTTTTAGATAGATAGCGCTTTTCTTTGCGAGATTTCTCTAAAAATTGTAAGAAGAGAAAGTTTCACGTTTTTAACAAAATCATAAGATCCTATAAATAAGAAATCGTTAGATTATTGTTGACGAACAATAATATATAGACAAAATTGGTTTGAAAATGTAGACGTTTGAGAAAAAATTTTGTTTCTATGAGAATTGTAAAATTATTGAAGAAAATTGCTCTAGAAACATGCAAATTTGCGAAAATTTTGATGTTTGTTGAAATTTTTCTTCAAATAACTCTAAAAACGTGCGATTTTGAACCGTTTTACATTTTTGTTTGTTTTGCGATGTTTAATATAGTAAGATTTATGTCTTTTAGCGCGGTATATAGAGAAAATTTGTTAGAAAATGTAGACGTTTTGAGAAAAATGATTTTTGTTGTTGTATAATTTTTCTAGAATGTTTTTATAAGAATTGTAAAATTATTTTTTGTCCAGAGAGAAAATTTGCTATAAAAACATGCAAATTTGATGTTTGTTGTATTGTTTCTTCAAATTTATTACTTTTCTTTGCGAGTTTTCTCTAAAAATTGCAGGAGAAAGTTAAACGTCTTCAACATAATTGCAAGATTAGCAATTATTGGAAATTTGCTATAAAATTGTGTAAATTTTGGGAAAAATTTTTTGCAACGTTGAAAATTGTCATATTGCTATCATCTATCGATATTTAGAGAAAATTATTGTATGAAAACGTAGACATTTGAGTAAAATTGACGTTTTCTACGTCGATTTATTGTTAAAATATCTTTTCAAGGAAATTGTTTTGACCATTTTTTTACATTTTTGTATGCTTTGTGACTTTGCGACGTTAAAAATCTAAATTTACTGTTTGCCAGCNTGACGATTTTTTGTGTTTCTACGTCGATTTATTGTTAAAATATCTTTTCAAGGAAATTGTTTTGACCATTTTTTTACATTTTTGTATGCTTTGTGACTTTGCGACGTTAAAAATCTAAAATTACTGTTTGCCAGCTGTATTTAAAGAAAAAATTACTCTAAAAACATTTGAGAAAAATTTATGCTTTTTACATTTCTTGTGTTTCTGCAGTGACTTTTCTGCATTTTTAGGTTAAAATATTTTTCCAAGCAATGTTTAGAGACAATTATTTTGATATTTTTTACATTTTTGTAGGGTTTGTGACTTTGCGACATTGAAAAACGTAAAATTACTGTCGGCCAGCGATATTTAAAGAAATAATTACTCTAAAAACACAGACATTTGAGAAAGATTGACAGTTTTTCTATATTTTATGTTTCTACAGTAATTTTTCTGCTTGAAAACGTTTTCACACTTTTCGTTGCGTTGGCTCTACCTACACAAATTCCAAGATAAACAATATAAGTTCTCACATCTCAAATTCTAGGAAGTAGCAGTTAATTGCTGCATCCACTTTTCGCATGGAAAATAATACTTATTTTTTATGTGCTGACGCAACGTTTTTTAAATAAGATCATACGATATTATTGTCGTCTTTTTATCGATTTCATAGAGAATTATTCTGAAATATTAATCGGTTTTTTTATATTTCGGCTTTGTTTTGTATTTTTCTTACAGAAAATGTAAAAAATCGCAATTGTTTCTTAAATTTCCAGCAATTTTCTTCTAATTTTATCCAGAAATGTCTAGAATTAACAGAGATCTTACGATTTTTAACAAATATCAATTTATTTTGCAAGAAATTCGCTTGAAAAGCATAAAAACAATCAAACAGTGTAAAAATCTTAATTGTTTCTCAAATTTCCACCTTGTTTAAAGCAATTTTTGCTAGAAATTTAATAATAATTATTGTTTTTTTTGTTGCAGATTATTAAATTATAGAAAATTAGTATTATTTATTATATTAGTGATACTCGGCTCGATAGTGTTAATACAAACGGCGGGACCGCATCAACGGCTCGTCGCCGGCGCCTACAAGAAGATCTTATGGTGTTCGTATTGGATCGGCTTGGGCATTCTCTCATCAGTCGGCCTCGGCACCGGCCTGCACACGTTCCTACTGTATTTGGGGCCGCACATCGCCAAAGTGACGCTCGCGGCGTACGAATGCAATTCGTTGGACTTTCCCGAACCGCCGTATCCCGACGAGTACGTTAATCAATCATGAATGAATAGAAAGTATTGCGTTAATAATAAGTTTGTGGCGTTGTAATTAGCTCAAGTGTGAAATGATTTTTTGTGTGTGTGGGGAAAAGTAAAATTTATTTTATCAAGCGTATAAAGATTTTTTAGGCTATAAATTTCACACTTTTTGCATTTTTAAAGCTGCTTGTCACAAATTTCATTAGAAAAAGTAACAATTTTAACAACAGTTTTAACGTTGGAATGAGAGAAAATGTTTGTGACATGATGAAGTGAGGTTAGAATGGATTTGAACTCATTCCAGCGTTAAAAAAGCGTTAATTTGGGTGCGAATGATGATAAATAGCAAGGGACAAGATTAATAAAGTGTGTTTGAGTGAAATTAGCAAGAAAAACGCTTCGAAAACACGATTTATGAGTGAATTTATCTTTGACAACAATGTTGTGTGGTAATGTGTTTTGTGTGTACTGTTAGTGGCCTATCCTTCCATTTGACGTTTTTGTCAAAGACAAATTCACTTAAAAATCGTATTTTTTGAACGATTTTAATGCCTCTTTCGAATGCAGATGGCAATATATAGCATGATAAAGACGCTTTACATTGATTTTAAGCGAATGAAGCGTTGAATCGATGGAGAAATGCGATTTTTAAGTGAATTTCATTTGACGTTTGGGAAGCTCAATCTGTCAAAGGATAAATTCACTCAGAAATCGCTTTATGTGCATTATTTTTGACATTTTCAATGAAAATTTTGTTGAATATTATAAAAAAACTTATTTTTAATCGAATTTTTATTGTTAAAAACTAAATTTATTTATAGTTTACAAATTTTATGAACTGTAAATGCCACTTATCAGCATATCAATACTGATGATGCAATTGTTTTGTTAAAAATGCGTCAGCGCGATAATGTTTTTCGCTATAATTATTTATTGTTTTATGTTTTTTGTTTTATAGAATAATCTGTCCGGAGGGTGATGCGGCCGCCACCTCCATAGCCGTAACGATCTTTTCGATCATGTCCAAAGTGCGGCTGGAGGCGATGTGCTGGGGCGCTGGTACGGCGCTCGGTGAATTACCGCCGTACTTTATGGCGAAGGCGGCAAGGCTATCGGGATTGGATCCGGATGATGAAGATGATTTGAATGAGTTTGAGGAGCTGCAAAAGAAGCGGCGCGAAGATTTAACGCTGGTGGAGCGTGGCAAGCTGTTCGTCGAGCATATCGTTCAGCGCGTTGGATTCTTTGGCATCTTAGCGTGTGCAAGCGTAATAATTTAATTAATTTAAATTTATTATGCATAAAATATTGTGTTATATTGTAGATTCCGAATCCGTTGTTTGACTTGGCCGGCATCACCTGCGGCCATTTTCTAGTTCCCTTTTGGACGTTTTTCGGCGCCACCTTAATCGGCAAAGCGTTGATCAAGATGCACATTCAGAAGCTGTTTGTGATTGTCGCATTCAACGAGACATTGATCAATACAGCGCTGTCATGGCTCACGATGATCCCAGTGATTGGCGGACGATTAGAAACACCATTCCGCGGTTTCCTTAATGATCAGAAGAATAAGTTGCATGCTGGCGGTGCTACTGCCCAGGCAGCGGACAAAGGCGGAAGTCTTTTGGGTGCAATCTTTGAGAAATTCGTGCTCGCAATGATTCTGTATTTTATCATATCGATTGTCAATTCGTTCGCGCAGAGCTACCACAAGCGATTGAGCAAACGGAAGCCGCCGGGCAAGACCTATAAGGATTGATCAATGTTGTTTTCCTAGTATTTTATATATATTATCTAATAAGTAGTACAATTGTAATAATTGTTTGTGGATGATGGGATTGTTTGTGCGCACTATTTAAAAAAAAAAGCAAAAATGAAAAGTTTTTTTGGATTGTGATGATTTTATATATTATAAATATGATAAATTCACACTCACTGAAAAACTGACTTGACTTCAAAAAAGACAGTTAGATAATTTTCTCTATTTCATTTATTATTAATTATTATTATATTATTGAATATTTTTTTCTTGTTTCGAGGAATGTGTGTGACATGAAGTCGTCGTGTGTTGACTAAAAATTTTTGATTGATTTTTAATTCATTCCACTATTTGTTTTTTTCCTAAAACAAAATATAAATAATTGCTCAAAAAAAAAACGATTGAGATTTATTTCGGCAAAAATATGAGCGCAAAAAATAATACGAAATCTTTTTTTTTATTATAATTTTTCCTGTTATTTGTTTCAAACGTATTTTTTATTTTTTACTATGTAATATATTTTGAAAAAATAAATATATAAATAATTTGATTATTTAAGAGCGCGGCTTGATGCAATTGATCAATAAGGAAGAGATTGAAGTGTGTAGTGTAGTAAGTAAGTTGTTGCGCAATTGTGTGATTTTTTTTTTCGTTGTGTTGTGTGTTGGTGCTACCAGTGCCGTTGTTCTATTAAAAAACTTTCCTATTCGATGGAATAGGTCAGCAACAACACACCATGTACCATGTACCATTCATGGCTTTCACTTTCCGATGAGTGAAATGCATACATTTGAGCTATAATATCTGGCACACTCATTTCGCGCCGACCTCGATTCGAATATTATAAATAAGCAAAAAACAACCAACATTATTTCTAGATATTTCGGTTATGTAAAAATCATGCGCGCATTAAAATCGAATTTTCTTGTACGATGCAATTTGTATGTATTAATCTAGGACAAACATTTTGTATTTTATCGCAATTATTAATTACTATTACACTAATTGCATCATTGGATTAAGTTTCTAATTAATTAGCTCTAATTTCCCATATAGATTATTTAATTTCATATATAGCGCACGATTTCCTGCTGTAATGCAAATTGAATTTCGCTCTCAGGCGCCCATTTCCTTGATTATGATTATTCGATGATTGACTTTTACAAATTTTTTTAAAAATTGCAAAAAATCTACCATGTACTAAGATTGTGAAAAGGTGTAGCGAGTGACGTTGTTTGAAATTATTAAATAATCATTATCCAAGCGTGTATATGGCGGCTCCCACCCAGAGACAACAGAGACAGCAGGGAGATTTTACTTTCAAATTCGGTATTTTTCAACCACAACGCGCCGAGACTTTAACCAATACGTACAAGTTTAATTTCCAGTAAGTTTTTAGTGCACGAAATGGATGAGAATCTAGTAAAGCAGCATCCCTTCCTCGATGGATTGAGGAATCCGCCGCAGGGCAGAACGAAAGAGTTACAGAAAATGCGAAATTGGTAAGCGGCATTATTACTAAGTTACATAATATAAGATTATAGTATTATATCTTTGCGCGCGCGCTTTCTTTATGTATGTATAGCCTTAAACTTGAGCCACTTAATTAAAAAAAATGTCCACGCAACTTTCACTCTTCTTGTAAAATATCATCAATATTATTGTATACAAAATTTGCTGGTTGTATTTATAACATTTATTTCTTTTGATAGGTTAACATCCCAACCTCATCTACCGACAATTTCCGATGAGTTCATCTATCTCTTTCTTCATGCCAACTACTATCATGTGGATCGAAGTAAACAAATGGTCGAAAACTATTTTATGATACGCACAAATACACCAATGTTGTTCGCAAATCGTGACGCCTACAGAGATGAATTAAAAAACTGCATGAATTTGGCGTAAGTCCATTAACAATATTAGATCTATATAGGATAGAGAAGAGGGGTTAGGGGGGTTTGTGTATTGGGAGACTTCTTTTTTTCTCTCGTCGTCTAGCTTTTCGGGCGTAGCAACGAATTGGGTTGGATCGTTGTCACGTCGGCGGCGCGACGCAAACGCTCACGTCGCATGAACGGCGGCTCGTACATCGATTCCTCATCGAGCGCTGACACTTCGTTACGAATGCGCGTCGTTTCCACATTCGCGTCCTCACGTAACTTGATGCGCCTGTAGAACATCGTATCCGGGTCGTAGTCGAGAGATAATGCGTTCCGTGTGAACTGCATTCGTTTCGCGAATTTTTCACCTAAAACCAATTATTACATCACTTAATTATAGAGAAATCATCGAAAGTATTTTGTAACTTTGAATTTTAACGTTTTAAATGTTGTTGGCAGGATGAAGTGACGTTAGAATGGATTTGAACTCATTCCAGCGTTAAAAAAGCATCAATTTGGGTGCGAATGGTGATAAATAGCAAGAAAAATGATTAGTAAAGTGATTTTGAGTGTAAATCGCAAGAAAAACGCTTTGAAAACACGATTTATGAGTAAATTTATCTTAAACGTTTGAATTTTGTGTCACATTAGTGTGTTGTGTGTATTGTTGGTGGCCTATCCATCCATTTAAGAAATTCACTTAAAAATCGTGTTTTCCGAGCGATTTTCATGCTTCCTTCTCTTAAAATCAATGAAAAGTATGCTATTTATTGACGTTCGCATTGCAGTTGAAGCGATTTAACGTTACAATGAGTGAAATTATGTGATTCTAACCTCCAAAACCGAAAGTATAGAGAAAATGAATATGAGAAATTGTGAATTACCGAAAGTTTCTTTCTTGATTATCTTATTGAGGAAAGGCCATTGCTCATTAGGGCGCTTACTTAGTCTTCCATCATTGCCAGTTTCTAGAATGAAATGATAAAAGAATTGATGTTAATTATGATTATGTTGATGAGAAATAAATTACCGGGTAAGTGATGTAAAAAGCTGGCATTACGATTTTTCAAGTTCGGCAACGACTTTTTGACGGTTAAATTCGGCATTGACTCGTACTTATTCAATGGCACAAAACTGCTGGTGAACGACGACATAGACTTGGTGCCGCCCTCGTTCTTCTTGGCGGGCAGGATGGCGGCGACGAGCGATCGAAACAATCCCTTCGTGCCCTCCAAAAAGCTCTTCTCTTCCATCGCAAACACCGGCAGTTTCTTATTCAGCTTCGGAGAGGAGTAACTCGTTTTACATAGATTGTTTGAGGCAGACAGTCTCTTGGCAACAGACGTTGGAGGTTGTTTCATTTGGGCGCGATCACCCTCAATCACAGTGGGTATCCATGCCGTATTGCGATCATTTTTATTCGTCGGCGCTTTATTCACATTACATTCGCTATTCTTAGGATTCTCAGCGTTGTGGCAAATTTTCGTATCGAATAAGTAGGCGGGTGGTGGTGGCGTAGAAGGTGTGGAATCTTGGTGTTTCCGTTTCGGACGGCAGGGCGGCGGGCCGGCTTCCTCAGCCAGCTGCCTGCAGCGAGCGATCACATGCGATTCGCTGCCGGCTTCGGCCGGCTTCTTCTTCGGCACTCGCACGCAGGACGGGCCGCACGGGTCTTCTTCCACTTTCGCTGGAGGTGGTTTCGGTTTCTTGTCGAATTTACATGGTGGTTTTGATGATGCACGTTTAAAATTGGTGACAACACATCGCTTACTGCAACTTCCTACAAATTAAAACACAATTTTTGGGAGAAAAACACAGTAGGTACAAGCAAGACTACATGGTCGGACCAGAACTTTCAGAGAATAATGTGTTTCAACTTTAAAGTGCTGTAACTTTTTTGTTTGAAGAGCTACAAACTGGAGATTTTTATCAATTTCTAGCAAATTTCATCCTCTACAAATTATCTTAATACAATTTTCGTGTAAAACGCCTAGAAATGCTTCTGGGAATTGAATTTAACACTAAAATGTTTCAACAGAAAATAATGGTGTTTCAAGTTTAAAGTCTTGTAACTTTTTTGTTTGAAGAGCTACAAACTGGAGATTTTTATCTATTTCTAGCAAATTTTATCCTTTACAAATTAGGTTAATACAATTTTCTTGTAAAACGCCTAGAAATGCTTTTGGGAATTGAATTTAACACTAAAATCTTGTTTCAACTAAGTCTAAAGTCTTGTAACTCGCTTATTTGAAGAGCTATAAACTGGAGGTTTTTGTCGTTGTAAAAAGCAACGGCAACCATGAAAAGCGTTGTAAAAAATACGAAAAAAATGGCAAAACAGCAGCGAAAAACACAAAATATTGAAAAAAACACGAATCAATGATAAATTTACAATACATTTACCTTGTACGGTTGTGAGTAGAGGATCTGGTGGATCTTCATCACACGATGGCAAGCCTGGCGGTTTCGGGCAATTGTGCGACGTGTACTTTGGTTTCTTACACGAGCACGGCCGCGGCCTTACTGGTGGCGGTTTCGGTTTCGGTATTGGAAAAGGCTCACATCGTGGTTTACCTTAAAAAGCAATCAATCAAAACATAATTAAATATCTTATACGTCATACTCATGCATGGTGGTGGTGGATCATCCATAATTTCATACTTCCTACAGCGCTTGCAAATGAATGGATCAGCGTTCGGTTCCGAACACTGCGTGCAAACGTCGTCGTTCGGCGACGATTCGCACGACGACACCCAGTTGCAAGGGCACGTATTGCGCGTGTGCTTCCGCTGGCGCGAACCACCGACTTCCAACTTCTTTTTCGTATCGTCGTCGAACGCATCCTGCACCTTTGTAACACAAATCTTGGTTATAATCGTGTCGTTGGGGCCGTCCACCATCGGTGTAATGTGCAGACACGGATCCGTCTTCTCGACGACCTTGCACTCTTCGGGTTCGGCGACTTGCAGACTCGATGTGGGATCGCGCATCTCCACCTGGGTCGTTGAAGGCTCTTCAATTGGTAGAATGCGCGAGGGAATTGCCGTATCGGATGTACAGCAAATCGTCGTTTCGCGCTTCTTGCCATGCGATAAGATTTCAATTTGAATCAGGCAGATTTTCGGCGGTGGCGGTTCAAAGATCGTTGGATGCTCGGAGCGATACTGGGCGGAACTGGACGCATCGCACTTCTTGTGGTAGTTCGACTTCGACGAAACTGTAACAAAGGTTTTTTTACTGTGGCTTTTCGGATCGGGTTTTTTCGAATTCGGGATTCGTTTTCTGGTCGCTGTTGGGGTGGTTTTGATTGTTGTGGTCGTGGCGGGACACGAACAGGGTAGTGCATTGTTTATAAATAAAGAGGGATGGTTCATTGGTGTCATTTTAACACCCGGACACGACGAGGGCAAATGAACGACTTCGCCTTGCAACATTTGCTTTGGTGCCGATTGTTTGAATTGTGGCGCTTGCGATATATCATCGTCTGATGGAACATTTTTCGCCAGCTCGTTTGTTTCCAGATCGACTATCGGGACACGCTCTGGGCACATGTCTTCGTATTTTTCGGGACATAGCGAAGCTGGCGGGCTAGGGTCTTTAGATTTTCTCCTAGTTTTACTACCAGCACACACTCTTTCTTGGCTTTGTTTTGGTTCCAACTCTTTCTGTTGTTCTTTTGCATTATCTTTACAAATCTCTTTGCATCTCTCTTTACACATATCTTTCAACTGTTTCTCCAATGGAGGTTTTGGAGTTTTCATTTCGCCATCAATGCGCATGCCTCTCGTCTTTTTCGGCTCCCTACACGTGCCTTGAATCAATTCCTGCTGCTGCTTTTTACCACCACTGCAATGCTGCTCGGATGCAGTTGCCATAGCGGCTGCAGATGCACTTACTGTTGCACCTTGCCTTTGCTCTTTTTGCTCCTTTTGCTCCCTCGACTGCGTTTTGCCTCCACCACCTCTACCACCAGACGTTGCTGTCGGATGGCGGCGCTTCGGATGTATATCGTCGCATGACGCTTTGGCCACCTTACACATCTTTTCCTTCGCTGGAAATACCAGCGACTTATCGTGTTGCTTGTACTTTGCCAGGCGCGATTTTACCCTTGAACGCGCATTCGATTGCGCTTTACCTTCCGGTATCGGTAGCGGAATGTGGCCACATTTGTCAGCCACCACCGACTGTAAATCTTGCTCTGACGCGCAAGGCTCTGGAGGAGGACACGTTTCAGGACATGGTTCCATTACAGTAGGACATATTTCTGAAGTCGACAATGAATCTGTAGTCGAACATGTATCGGGACATGTATCTGTAGCATTCGGAGATGTATCTGCTTGAGACGCACATGGCGCTTCCGCTTCCACAGCAGAATTATTAGTTTCGTATGCAGGACATGTGTCATTCAACGGACATTGTTCCATGCATGGTTGCTCTGCTGCTGTACATGTATTATTATCTCCAGATTCTGCTTGTGCTGTTTTTTCGTCAGAATATGTATTATCTGTTGTTGCACCTATAGGACATTGTTGCTGTTCGGACATCGGACATGTTTGTTGCTCTTGCTGTGATTGTTGTTGCTCTTGTTCGCTACTACTACTACCAGGACATATTTGTTGTTCGCTCGGACACGTTTGTGCTGCATTCGAACATGTTTGCGCTGCTGCTGCATTATTATTACTATAACATGTTTGTTGCTGTTCTGATCCATCACAACACGGTGTATAAATGTATGTTTGTGACGCACAACATGTTTGTTGTTGAGCTTGTTGTTGTTGTTGTTGTTGTTGTTGTTGTTGTTGTGATGCATCAGAACAAGCTTGTTGTGATTGTTGTTCTTGTTGCGTTTCAGCATCAGAATAAGTTTGCTGTTGTTGTGCTTTTTCATCGCACGGTTTTGCTTGTTGTTCTGATGCTGCCGCTTGTTTCGAACATAATGTATCTTGTGATTGTGATTTGGTCGAGCATCCGCGTTGTGATTGTGCACAAGTTGATTGATGTGTTATACTTGTCGGGCAGGTTGTTGCTTGCGCACATAAATCAGTTGCAGATTGCTGTCGTTGTTGTTGTTGCGAAGAGGAAGCCGACGATACTTCGGCGAGCGGTTTAAGCTCGTCGATTTGAAATACCGTTACGGGACAGTCGTTCGGTGGTGCACTCGAAGTCGCTAATTCATCGTACACTATGATACGAAGAGGACTCTTTTGATTTTGATCAGACTTTTGCGCTTGCGATTGCTCTTCCACCTTTCCTACATCTATTTTCGGACACACAGTTTTGTTGTTGCCTTTCTTTGTTGTTGCGTCATCTTGAAATTGAAATACTTTTGCTTGTTGCTTTTGCTTTTGCAACTTACTACAATCCGCTGTGCCATCGTTGTTCACGGCAATTTGTCGCACTGGACATTTTGACGCTTTGACAATTTCATTCGATTCATTCACTTGATATGCATTCGCCGGCGATTTCTTATCGCTATTTGCCGGTTCGTCTTTGAGTGGTAGTGGCCGTACCTTACCAGTACACTCCTTTTTGCCCAATCGACCCAACGGCTTACTACCACGGTCGCGTAACGGCGGCAAGTCAATCATCTTGCCAGACTTGGTCATTTCGGCGCATTTTTCATCGCCGCAAACATACACCAAGGGTGGCATGTGCGCGTGCGGATCCTCGGGAATCAGGATAAACGTTTGCGATTGCGACTTTTTCTCCTCCTGCTTGTTGCTGCAAGCACTTGCAGGCGCCGCATCAACGCTCTTTGGCGGTAGCGATGGTGTTTGCTGCGATGGCGTATAGCACATATCCTTCCATTGAATGGTATTGAAATCCTTTTGGCAATGCGATGCAGGTGATTGGGCTGATGGTGGTGAGTGCGACTCTTTAGTAGGTCCCAACGGACGCATCGGTCCGCGCGCATTCGGTTTGACATGCTTCGACCTATTCTGCTTCTTGATCCATGCCGGCTGGCGCACCACCACGCTCGGCTCCTGCTGCTGTACAGCGGCATCGCCAGGTGGAGGATGCGGCTTGTCGTATTCGCATTGATAGATTTCAATCTCTCGCTCGCACATCGCCTTGTATTTCTTGAACGGCGACGTGCACGATGGTGATGATAGATCAGTGTCAATAATCGTTTGCGGTTCGCATTGATCGGGTGATTGTGGTGGCGTCATATGATGATGAGTAGGTTTACAAAGTTGTTTACAGGTGGTTGGTGGTGGTGACTTTACAATACTCTTACTTGTTATATTATTATTATTATTATTTTTATGAGACGCTTCATTATTATTGATATTACACACACTTTTATTATTTATAGATTTATTTGCATCCACATTTACCTTTCGTCCTTTCATCATATTGTCAGGAGCGCCAGGTGGTTGTGTTGTGGGCTGCACGTTCTTGTTGCATTTATCCATCATACTAGATTCCTTTCCACCCATCATTTGCTTATTCGCAGTAAAAATTGAATCGTCACAACTATTTGGGTGAGGTTGATTGATTGATTTAGCCATTTCATTTTCATTACTACTACATTTTGATTTCCTAAAATTAGTATTAGAACTTAGATCTTTATCATCGCTAACACATACTTTATTCAATACTGATTGTTCAGTCTCCTTTGCGTGTTGCTGTTTCATTGGCATTGCGTTGTGCTGGTGGTTGTTGTTATTCTGATTGTTGTTGTTGTTATTTGGAGATGAGCCACCAGAGCCTACAGGGCCCAAGCCAAAAGCCATACTACTACTATGCTTCTTGCTTATTTTCCCTATTGCTGCTGACGCTTCATCCCCACTCGTATTCATCTCGCAATCTAAGGTATCTACGCTCTTATGGTGTAAACTCTTACTACCAATCTCACTTCTTAATTGCTCCGAATCGATCGTTTTAGTTCCAAGCGATAGCTTAGTCTTATCTGAACTATCGACGCAAATTTCGATAAATTCGATTTCCTCCTGAGATAATTCAGGCTCACTTGGCGCTAAAGATTTTTGGGATGTTGTTTGAGTAATTTTTTCGTTTACTGCAATTTTATTATTATTCGAATTGGTGGACGACGGTGGCGTGACTATATTATTATTATTATTATTATTACTTGGATTACTATTATTTGGTTTACTAGTAGTATCGCCCACCAATGAAGTACCAATTACATTTGAGTTACCACTGTTCATAAATAAAGAATTGTTTAGCTCGCAAACTCTTTCCTCATCATCGTCAACGAATTGACGATCGTTGGTGTTCTTTCGTCTTGTACTGAGCTGTTTGAGGCTTGCCGCATGTTTTGCTGCTGCCGCCATCTTCAACTTTTCAATAACCTGTCGATTGAGTAACGGCGTTTCGCACGTGAAATCCGTATTAATTATGCAAGGTATTACCGCAACCAGTGTCTTTTTTTCGGTTTGTTGTACCGATATACCGCGATCATTGCCGCCTTTATATCCAACCAGGCCGCAGGTGGGACTTTGCGTTTGCGTTGTGGCATCGCCCGATGTATTCATCGGAGGGCCATCATCGCATTCCGACGTGCCCACAATGGCATCGTGCTTGATGATAATCTTACTGCAATCGGTGCAAGGCAGCGATGAACCACAAGTCTTTTTATGTCCTTGCGCACATTCCTTATGCTTACAAAACGCTTGTGCGCAAAATGTTTGCGATGGCGATTTACCACATGCACCTGCGGGTGGTGGTGGTGGTGGTTTGCATACAGGTTGCTGTTGCATTTGTTGCTGTCCAGCTTGGCATTGTTGTCCTCCTTGTGGTTTGCTTACCGGTTGAGAAGCAGCGCATTGTTTATTTGTAGGAGGTTGCGGTGGTGGTTTACCACCACCTCCTGGTGCAGGAGATTGTCCTGCCGCTCCACCAGATCCTTGTCCAGATCCTCCCGATCCTTTCTTGCATATCGGTCCTACTACAGGTGGCGGTTGTTTGGCCTGTTTAGCTTGTTGGCCTCCTTTCTGCGGAATGCAAGGGCCATCGCAAGGTGTAGGCGCCGTTTGCGTAGGTTCATTTTTCGTCACTATCGTAGGATCGTTTGTTGCCGGCGCCGGTCGGCAAGGCTGCGTGGGATGTGGACCTACCTGCGGCAATCCAACCGCATATTGGTCAGCAGGTGGTGTATAATTCATACGAATTGGCGGCTTAGACGCGCGTAAATTGCAAGGATCGTCCGTTTCAAACGGTACCGAATCCGGTTTGAATGTACGCGACATAGCAGGTGGACATTTGCCACTTCCTTGCTGTGGTTGTCCGGCTGGAGACTGTCCTCCAGGTTCGTTTTGTTTGCTAGTCAATCCACATACTTTAGGTAAGTCTCCAGCACCTGCTTGTTGGCCTTGTGCCTGTTGTCCTGCTTGGCTTTGGCTTGTTCCCTTTGGGGGCGGTTTTCCGGAAGGGGATTTACCACCACTACCAGCTGAACCTCCTGATGCGGGAGCACCACCGCCGGGTGAACCACCAGCAGGTGGTGCTTGTCCAGCGGGTGGAGGTGGTCCAGCAGCTGCTTGCATTTGGTGTTGCTGTTGCTTTTGCTGACATTGCGGCGGTACGGCAAGATGACGCGGTTTAATCGACGACTGTTGATAAATTACAGGTTTCGCCTGATCTCCGGGCCTGCTACATGGTCCTCCTGAAGCTTGTTGCCCTTGTACAGGGGTTGCTTGTCCTTGTTGTCCTCCTACAGGCTGTTCTTGTCCTAAAGCAGCTGATGGTGCGTCAGCGCTCTTTTTACATACTCCTTGCTGTTGCGTTTGTCCTACAGGTGGTTGTGGAGGGTCTGCACTCTTTTTACATACTCCTTGTTGTTGTGTTTGTCCTACAGGTGGTTGTGGAGGGTCCGCACTCTTTTTACATCCTCCTTGTTGCACTTGTTGTTGTTGTTGTCCTCCTGCGCATGGTGGTTGCGGTGTTGGTGGGTCTGCACTCTTTTTGCATTGTTGCGGTGGTGCATTTTGTTGTCCTCCAACAGCAGCCTGTGCCTGAGGCGCTTGTTGCTGGCATGGTGGTGGCGCTTGACGAGGAGATTGTCGTCCAGATGGTGGTGTAGAAGCACCCTTTCCTGGTATTGGGCAAGGTTGGCCACCAGCAGCAGCTTTTCCTGGTGCTGCTGGTGATGGTGCTTGTTGCTGTTGTTGCCTAGCTTGCGCCGGGGGACATGGCGCTGGCGTTTTAAACGTTTTCGGCGCTGCCATTTTTTGCGCCTGTGGCATTTGTTGTTGCTGCTGCGAAGGCTGTTGCTGTTTAACGGGAACCTGAGAGGGACAAAGAGTTTGTGTTGATGCTGCAGAGGCTACTGGTGCAGCCTGTTGGGAAGGAGAACCACATGGTGGCGGTTTAGGGATAGCCTGTGCAAAGGCTTGTTTTGGCTGCGTGCATGGCGTTTGCTGTTGTTGTTGCTGTACTGGAGTCTGTGTTTGAGCACAACTTCCTGCTGCGGCGGGTTTCTGTTGCTGTTGAGTTTGAAACGGTTGACTTCCACATTTTTGCTTTCCACCTCCTTGTTGCTGTTCACGTGCTTTGCGGCTAGCGTGCAACGCAGCGCACAGTTCCTCTTGCGATTTCGGTTGCTGCTGTTGTTGGCCAGGACTTTGAGCACCTCCAATGGGACAACCTGCAGATGATTGCTGTTGCTGTTGTTGCATAGCATCACCTGAACTTGGTTGAGATTGTTGTTGTTGGCAAGGTTGTGCAGCAGAGGCTGCCTGTTGCTGCGGTGCTTGTCGTGGTGGGGCTGCACACATCGATTGCGTTTTACCACGCGGAGGGCAAGACGTCGGCTGTGGTATGTGCGTGGCGGAAGGCGGCTGTTGTTGCTGCTGCGATTGATTATTAGATGACCAGCTCGGGCATTGATAAGGCGCCGTCTGCTGACCTGCTGAGCAATCCTTTGGCGGCGCCGCGGCTTGTTGTGCTGCACCTCCCGACGACGCACATGCCACCGCTCCTGATGCAGCAGCCACCATCGGTCCTGCGGCTGGTGCGTTATACGCGCACGAGCCTTTTGTCTGCTGCGCTGCTGCAGCGTCCGGTTTGCTAAATTGTAATTTCGATCGCGCCGCTTCAATACACGCTTGTATTTTCGCTGCAATATCTCGATCGATATTCGCATGATGATTGCAACTACTACTCGTATCAGTATCTTTAACACCGCATGCACCAATTGGGGTAATTTGTGGTGGGGCGGATGATGCGGGTGGAGGCGATCCTGCACATTCTGATTGTGCAGCCTGTGTTTTTTGTGGTTTTTTCGAAACCCCATCGCATGGATGCGGTTTTTGTTGTTGTTGTTGTTGTTGCATCATGCTACTACCGCTGCATGGTGCTGCTTGCGTGGCTGCGGCTAGATTGGCAGCAGGTATTATCGGAGGTGGTGGCTTTGGAACCTGTGATGGCTGCATATCCGCACCGCCACCACATTCATTCTGCTGTAATTGTTGCTGTTGTTTCGATTCAACCTTCTCGACGTCGGCGCCGCATGCAGCAACCGGTGCCGGTGAGCCGGGCGGTGCAAACTTTGCTGCACGCCCGTCGGTGCCAGCGGGTGCTGGCGTTTTCGGTGGATCTTTCGCCGAGAGCGAGCACACCTTTGGTAGTTGCTCGGCGGATGCATCGCCAGACGCATCGCAGCGCGACATAGCGAGTGGTGCTGCAACCGCGGCAGCTACAAAGGTGGACGATGACGATGACGATGCGTTTGTGGAAGCAAACGCTGAACTTGCTTCAGCAGAGGCTGAACCACCACACGACGATGGCGGCGGTGGTGGTGGTGGCGGTGGAGCCGAATTACACGTCGTCGCTGGCGTTGTCGACGATTGTTGTTGTTGTTGTTGTTGTTGTTGATATGCACCACCACCGCTACAATTCTTGCATAGTGTGGATTTTCTAGTAGGTGCCATTTTTCCAGTACCAGTGCCAGTTTCTTTTAAGTTAAAATTAGGTTGACATATTTGACGTGATTGTTGATTGTTTTTACTACCTGTCCGTGATGGCTCCGAATCCATGCCACCACCGCAGACGGAACCGCCCAGCTGTGGAGGTGCGTCCATATACGGTTGTTGTACCTCACACCGATTACAACTATCGTTACCACCACCAGGTGCTTGGGCGGTTGCGGCGCCTCCACTCTGTGTTTTACCACCATTACTACCACCTCCTTTCATATTGTTATTGCACTGCAAGTTACTTTTCGAACTTTGAATCGTGCGTGGTTGTGGTATCTTTGATCCAGACGGCGACGCACCCATACATGATGGCCGATTTTTACTATAAGTTTTTCCACCTGAAAGTTTATCATTATTATTATGGGTCATCGGGGATTGTTGTAGTTTTTGGTTTGATTTATTGTTATTTGGTTGTGGTTTTGTTGTACATTTTGATTGATCTACTACACCACCATCCATCGATGATTTATTTACTTTATTATTGTTATTATTATTTATTTGCTGTGTTAGCTTGGCGGTGGATGATTGTTGTTGTGCTGGGGTGGTTTGTGGTCGCGGAATATCGCTCTTCTTGCCGCCGCTTTTATTTTTATCGCGATTCACCCACCATAACTGTTCGCGTATCGTCGTATTGCTAAACCATGCCGGACCAGACGGCATCTTATCGACGATCGACGCTATATCATTGATATCAGCCTTGCATTTTGGTGGTAATGGTGGTGGTGGTGGTGGTGGACATTGCGGCGCTGATTGCCGCATATCACGCCCTTGCATCACTTTCTGTCCCCCTTTACTACTATCACTAAGGCACGTCTTCGCCAGCTTGGTGCTAAGCGTCTTGCGCGGTGCGTTACCTAAGCTAAAACTCTTATTCGATTTACAATCCGGTAGTTGCTGTTGATTGTTACTGTTATTGTTATTGTTGTTTAAATTTGTGGTGCTCGGTTGCTTTCTTGGTGAAAATTGTTGAATATTATACGATTGCTTGTTGTTTTGGCGCTGCAAGCAGCTAGCGGCAGCGCATGTATTGTTCGGCGGCGGTTTGTTCGGATGTCGCGTCGCCTCAACGCGCTGCACAAACAGATGGTTTATCTCCTCGTTGACAAACGCCGAATAGGCTTCGCTGCCATTCAAATTGCGCGACAAACCCGGCTTGGGATTGACTTTTCCCAGCCGTTTATCGGGGTCCATGCACGCAGCACCAGCGCATGTATTCGGTGGCACTTGCACACCATTCTCCGCCTGATGCAGCTCCTTGAATAATTGATTGATTTCTTCATTGAGGCAGGCAATGTGCGCCGGCGAGCTTCTCAAATTCGCGCTCGTTGATGGCGCTTTACGCCTTTGATGACATTCATCGCCATCATCATTATTATTACTATTATTAAAATTACTACTATTATTATTATTATTATTAATATTACTACTACTACAATTAATATTATTATTGTTATTATTATTATTATTATTTGGCATGCTCTTGGTGAGCTTCATACGTTCGTTTTGCTCAATGCTCTTCAACGACTTTGCCGGCGGATTCAATTCGTCATCATTATTACTACTCGTACTATTTAGACCAGCACCACTTGTAGTTATAACGACGGCAGCCGGTACAACATCCTCGCGCTTCGAACTAACGCGCATATGCTTGCTAAATGGAATGCTATACGGTCGATTTGGATACTTTAACGTTTTCGATACGGTATCCTTATACCAATGGCGCGTGTGCACCGGTTCGCACTTAATGAAACCGAACGTAAGCATCTCCAATAGCGCGCAAAATATCGATTGCGAATTATCACCAGTTGAATTATTGGAAATGATCTCTCTATTAGACAGTGCGCTACTGGTGGTATTATTATTAAGCGCTTGTTCGCCTTGTTCCTTTGGTGGTGGCGGTATTTGCGGTGGCAATGTGGCCGGCAGAGATTGTTGAGCGCGTATTCCAGCGTTCGGCAATATCGTTTCCGGACCCCATGCCGTCGTTTGTGCCGTAGCTGTTGATGGCGTTCTATTCGGCTTTGCCATTAATGTCGTCGGTTGGCGCTGAATTAGCACGCTATCGGTATCCATTGACGTTTTTAGATTCAATGATGTACGCGCGGTGCGCAGCTTCAAGCTAAACGGCGTGCTAACATCCTCCTTCGACGACTTTAACGCGGCTTGCAATAGCCCTTTATCGCCATCCTGCTTACCATCATCGCCTTCCTGCTGTTTATTCGCACTATTACTCGACTTACTCTTACTCTTGTATCGCTTCGATTTCTCAACCGGTCCCAGAATGCAATCCGACTTAAAATCGCTGCCATGCTCAAAATGCGGTTTGCGAGCGTCGAGCGTCGTAAAGCGCATCGACTTAATCGAGCCCTTCGACACCGCCTCGATGGCAGCGTGCGCCGCCACAAACTTTTTAAAATCGACCGGAATCACCTGCATGCGTTCGACGCCATTCTGATCGATCACCAATTCGCATTTCATCGCCGGCGGCCCTTGCTGGCGACGGCGTAACGCCTTTATGAGAAAGCCATAGCCTCGACACGATTCGTTCGCATGATTGCGCGTTTTGAATTTCGGCCGTTTTAGTATCATCGAATAGTTGCGCGAATTTTTTGTGAATTTGTTGTTAGGATGATGTGAGGAGGAGGTTTGTAAAAAATCCAAATACGTACCACCATCGATGCCTCGGGGTCGGTCAGCAGCATTTTTGAGCGGAGGAAAGAAATTTAATATTGGTCGAAGCTTCGAAAACAGACAGAGAAAAAAAAGCGGAATTAGATTTTTTAAGGTTAGGTTCAACTGGCCTCTATATTTTTTTCTAATATGTATAATCAATTCTACGTGCTCTAGAACGAGAACTTACTTGCGGCAAAGCAGTGATTTTCTGAATTGTTCGGTAACTCATCGTAATTTAGGTACTCATCGAGATGGATGTAATGGACTGAAATTTAATTTGGAATTATTTTGACTGTTAATTTGTTACTATTATTTGTTTGTGCACGCCACACCTACTAGATTTTGTTATTTTTTGTTTTAGATACTGCGTCAGATTGCCGCAGCTCACGCCAGAGGGTTATCGCATCTTGTTGTACACCGTTAAGGATCCCGATTTCTCCAAGCTGGTGTTTGAGGATGCTGTTAAGGCGTTTTGCATGTTCAACGATTGCTTAATCAGCGAGGATGGACTTGTGGATGGGTAATTAAATTGAATATTTATTATCTTTTGCAATGCGTATCTTAGTAGGCTTAAATTGTTATACTGTCAATGTCAATTCATTGAAGTTAGAGAGATGTCTTGTAAGATAAAAAATAACGTAAAATTGATACTTTTCTCAATTAAAAACTATATTCTGAAGTCAAACTAAAAGAATATATAACGAAAATCAAAAATGTAATGTCAAACTGAAAGAGTATATCATGGAAATAAAAGTTTCTGCTAGTTCATTGGGTTGCATACTTCAAACGTATTTTATTCTTCCTTAAAAACATTTCTATACGCTTTAATATGTGCAATACGTAATAATAAGTATTTTTTTTAATACATTTTTGATATATTTTGTAATTGCAAGACTATATATATAAAAAACTATAAGAATTGCCTTCGGAAATCATCCTATCTGCAAGTTTATGGAAGCGGATATATTTTTTGGTACTTTTTTGGAGAGTGGCCTCAACTTGAAAATTTTACTCTCCGCGTTCCATTCTAAGCGTGCCTCTTTTTAACTAACAACTCCCACAACGGGGGGTTACTCTAGTTGACATCAAACTCCTGACCTAACCGCCTGTCACTCGAATGGGGTATGTTTACTTTAAACTCGTAAATCACTGACGCATTCGGAGGGAATAGAAAAAATTGCCAGCAAGAGCGCACGTATTTAAGAGACTGAACGCTTAGAATAGGACGCAGCTCCTTCAGCGCCGAGTTTAGTTTACATGTTGAGGCCACTCTCCAAAAAAGTACCTATTTTTTTATCTGTCAGCGCAATTTTTCCTATGTACTGAGAATTCTTTAAACTCCCATTAGATTCTAATTCACTTTAATACCATTACTTTGTTGTTTCTTTTCCATTTTAGCTACATCATCGTTTTGGATATGAAAGACGTCCAACTAGGCCACTTCGCCCGCGTCAGTCTTCCTCCACTGAAAGCCTTCATGCTCTACATACAAGAAGCGCATCCAGGACGATTAATCGGCATTCACGTTCTCAACACCACCAACTACATCCATCACCTAATGCGCATTGTAATGCCACTTGTGCGTTCTGAATTTCTCTCCTTCGTCAAATTCCATAAAGGTAACTTGCTTCTATATCTACAATCTACTGTGAGTTAATTATAATGTTTTTAGATGATAATCCAGAAGGATTACCACTCGAGTTGCTCCCCGAGGAGTACGGCGGTAAAGCCGGCAGTGTAAAAGAGCTGGACGAAGCCGCCTTTTCGCTCGTTGATAAATACCGCGACTGGTTGTTGCAAACTGAAAAATTCAAGGTGGATGAATCCAAACGCGCCAAGAAGATGTCGTGGTGGAACTTTTTGAGCGGCACGACGCCGACGAGTCCCAACATCGAATCGAAGGAGGGCTTTTTAGCGAATTTAAAGATTGAATAATTTTGTTTTTTTTTGTTTATCTACATGTATATTTACTATAACATAACATGGTGGGTGTTTTATTTTTGTATTGTATTATTACGTATTAAGTTTAATAGATTTTGAGTTACATTTTATATTTAAATTTTTGAAATATTGTATAACTGCAATATGGGATTTGGATAAAATTCATGTTTTTTGAATAGGGTGTTTTATGGTAAAAATTGCGGTTTTTCACAATTTTCACCTAGTTGCTTTAATTTTTTCGCATATTCAAGTTTACCGTTCGATGGGGAATTTAATTTTACATCGAAAACCATTTGTACGTCAATCATTTTCTTTTGTTTAAAGGGATAAAAAATAAAAACATTCAAAAAACAAGCATTTTAGCTAAATTGCTTGTTGTACTAGCGCCACCTTTGTAACAATAGCCAAACTAAAACTTAGCAAAGCAACATGCAATTTAGCAAAAATACTTGTTTTTTGAAAGTTTTTATTTTTTTTAACCAACTAAACGAATGAAAATAATAGGTATACAAACGGTTCAAAACGATGTCGTGGGAGAACAATAACGTCGGAACGCCACTGACGAGCGAACACTGAGAAACCACAAATGGCTATTTTGAGAATTCAAACACTGCATAATAAAGAGACTACTTCAGTTCAGTTTAATCAAGCCAACGAAAAACGTGCCGTCTACTGCTCACCCGTAATATTTCCGTCCAATTAACTAT